>CAXIWW010000222.1:252500-377500 GCA_964036315.1 Acanthosepion esculentum
TAAATAAAATTGTTTACTGAGCAATTACGTTTATAAGTCCCCAAAAGTCACTGAAGTCTCCAAGGACACATGCTCGTGTGGTTAAAAGTGTTGGTTAAGGGATCCAAAATGTGAGTTCAATACCTGGCCAAAGAGAAAAAAAAAAGTAAATAAATAAAACAAACTTGGAGGCTTGCGAATTAATATCCAAACTCATGACACGTGGAATTAGAACAATATACCCCCAAGGACTAAATAAATGGTTAGGTTCTAAATTCTAACGTATATCACCTGAAGAAGGCCTGAGCGTACATCGTCAGAAACCTCGTGAATATAGCAATAGAGATCAGGACAACAGCTTGAACAATATAATATATATATATATATATATATATATATATATATATATATATATATATATATATATCATTGAATACATCCAGCAAGAAAGATTCTTTCATTCTTTTCTATCCGATAAAAATAAGGAAACCAAAAATGTATCTTTTTTTTTTAAGCTTATCATCCCAAGCAAGGCTGGAGGCCACTAGCACGCAAGGGGTTACAGAAGGTTTGGAGGAAGAGCAGATAGGAATGGTGAAGGAGAGGACGTGGAGAAAGATAGTGGATCAATCAAGGCAAGGGGGTTACAGAAGATTTGGAGCGAGAGCAGATAGGAATGAAAGGTGAAAGGATGTGGAGAAGGGAAGTGGATAGATCAAGGCAACTGGAGATGTTGATTGACGTTACACTTAAATAGTTGGAGATTATATTTGTCAGGGAAACAGGAATAAGGAAGGGAGTTCCACAGGCGAGAGGTGCGAGACATGAAGCTATTGGAGTAGAAGAGACGTCTACATCTAACATTTTCAACGGTGAAGCGGGAGAGCGGGATACCAGCCTCGTAGGACGTTTAAATTCATGAGGCCGAGGAACCAGCGAAAGCAGCTCCTCGGAGCAATTACGTGAAAGTATTTGTAAAAAAGACAGAGCGAGGCAACGTTGCGTCTGTGAGAGAGCGACTGCAGACGAGATGACAGATCACGGCCAATTACATTGCATATCTTTCTCTGGATCTTATCAAGAACCCTGAGGCAAACAGCAGGGGCTCCAGACCATATATGACAGCAATACTCCTACTAAGTCGTGAATTATTAAAAAATAAATTGCTACGGTGGTGATTTGCAGTTTAAGATTATTCTTGATTGTTATATATATTTATATATATTTCTTTATTCTATTTATCTGGCCTTTCCTTTTTTTGTTAACAAGATTTCTTCGACTAGAGCAGTGGTTCCCAAACTTTTTTTCCGGGCCGCATTTTCGGTATGAAAATTTATTTGTGCCTCACCAAATTTTGTTATAAAAAAGTACATTTAAAAGTAAAACAACAGGGGACGGTGATCTCCATATGTGGTCAGCTACGCCTCATTTTTTCTATTTCCCCTCGTGTTACGGCTTTACGATGTTCTTGCAGTCTTAAGGGAGTAGCCCGTTTTTCCTTTATATATCTTACCAAAGCTACAGGGGATGGTGAACACATAGTCCCCAATCAGGTCGTCTAGATGTTATGTAGACCACAGATCTTTGTATTTTTTTCCGATAATCCCTTCACATAGATTCACCGAAGCTATTTTCTGAGTATTGTTATTCTCTTGTACCCTTCTATCCCAGTTTGTAGGAGCTGCTGTCATGTACCTAGATTAGTTGTTACGTTGTAGAGTACTGCTTATACTAACCACTTCTTGGTCATATGTCTCTTAATCACTACTTATGAATTTTGCTCGATGTTGTAAGCAGTGGACAACCCATTTCTTTACACTATATGCGTATTATTAGGAGTTGAAGTTGAGGTATAAATTAGGTGAATGTTGGCTTGCGATATACGGATGTTTTGAAGCTAAGCTAAGTTCAAGATATTAGTGCAGGTTGCGAGTTTGTTGTCGATTTCTCTGTCCATTGGGAACTGTTTCGATGATCTTATTGAGTTCACATGGTTCAGTAGTAATTGGACATCTTCATGGGTTGACAAGAATATGAAGGTGTCATCTACGTAAAGTAAATGTAAGATATATATATATATATATATATATATAATTTTGGCTTCTAAGAATAAGTTCCTTTTTTAGAAGGGGGTATAAATAATTTAGAAATATTATTTTGTTATAAGTTTCCATATTTTAGGACTGACATCATTAGTTAACGATCTTATTTCATATTTCTTCATAACAATTGTTCTCGTCTGGCATTACTACACTAAGTCAAGCGAAACCGAAAAAGTTCTACAGAATTATCTAAATAAATCAAAATAATGTACTTAATTAGATTCTGTGAAAACTGCCTGTAGCGAATTATTTAAACAGATGAAAAACAGCAAATTTTAAAAGATATTATTATTATTTGTTGCAGTAAATAACAAACATTAGTTAGTTAATTAGTTTATTTTACATGGTAACTCATCTGCATCAATGTCTAGAGTTCGAAATTCAAATGGACTTCTCATAATGGTAAAATGAAATTTCGAAAATTGATGTCTTGCTGAAAATGTTGTTTATTTCGAAATATTATAGAATGTGATATTGAAGAGAAAAATAACACTAAAATGTACTGCCTAGCGCAAGGATTGAACTTACAGCATTCAGTTAACGAGCTAGCGAGCTGCTAAATGTCACCCCCTGTCAACTGAAATAAGATCGTCCATGCATAGGAAGTGTATAAAAGACTAAATTTTCCTCACTCGTTTGCGCATTTTCAGTTGGCGGGGGAACTTTTGTCACTCGGCATAAGCTCCCCCACCCCAAATTTAGTAACAAAAAAAGATTCCCCCCCTCCTTATGCAACTTCAGGGATCACATAGTAAAACTGTCATGTGACCCCTGTAACTCTCTAAAGCAGTGGTTTTCAATCAGGGTTCAGCGGAACCCTAGCGTTCCGCCAGTAAAGCCCAGGGGTTTCGCAAGAAGTTACACAAGTACGATGATTGTGACAGTAATTTTGTATTCTCGTGTGCAGATATGAGTGTAATTAGGTACCTTCACTAAATCAATAACAAAATAGCATAGTATGAATAAAAAAAAGGTCCCAAACTTAATAAAACAAATTTTCCTCATCAAAATGTTTATATTTTTATTAAGAGGAAAGATCAAAGTAATTTTTAATTATTTTATAACATTTTTTAATCCCTTCGAACATTTTCTAAATTTTGTCAGAAAATTTTGATTTGATTTGAATTAGCGGTTAAACAAACGTTACGACTGTTTTACAATGGAAAAGGTAAAAATTATATCACCCACATTTGTTTGGTGACAAACACATTAATTTGGAAATTCTCGCAAAAATCAAATAATTGTCGGATTTTAATGAAACTTTCGGGACTTATTCACAAATGAATGAACTTATTTTTTATTTATTATTTTAAAAAAATCTTGGTAAAAATAATTTTTTTACCTGTTACCCCACCTCTACGTAAATCCATAGAATGTTAATAAATTTCTCATTGGTGGCTAACTTTTATTTTATTATTTCAACGCAGAACTCATTGGGGAATACAAATCATTTATTTTTTTTATTTTAAGTTTAAATGCACTATCCGAAAATCTGCCCCGAAGAGTAAAATAAAAAATGCAGAAAACTTTGATATAATTTAATTTGATAAGCTTTTAATTGCTGGAATAAATAATAATTAAGGACATAGTCAAAAGAAAAATATTTTTTTCGATTAATAATAAAATTTTAAAAGATTGTTTCAATTTTTTATTTTTTTATTAATTATTTAATAATTTATGAAATTTTAAAAATATTTTTAGAATCTTCGAAGAACTGCAGACGAGAAGTCTTTTTAGTTAAGAATTGATGATTATATTGCCTATCGAAAATTGAAAAGTTTAATAAAACTCGTTCTGCAGAAAACATCTTTAAAATAATTAAAAAACATTTTGTGTGTGTGTGTGTAAATATGTTCATTTTTATTAAGTACGATGTTCCATAGGAGTCTATACTTAATTACAACATCTGCAGTACTATAAAAACTAAATTAGATATTTTTACCATGCCTTAAACTTAATGATAACTTAATGATAACTTATTAATAATATGAAAAATACATAATAAAAATATTAATAACGTAACTTAGTTCGATTATGTTAATTTCATTCTTTCTTATTAAATTAAAATTATTTTAAAAGAAATTTAAATTTTATATTTTTATTAATTCAGAAAGTATATTCAAATGTCTGGCTATAAATCTAAACTGAACTTCTATAAAATATTATATAATTGCTGAAAATATTATGTTAAATTTTTAATTTTACTATTTAGTAAAAAAAAAAAAAAAATTGAAAATTTTATGTTTTAACCTAATTGAAATTTTGGCACGTTTTTGTCGCCATACTTATTCTTGACCAGTTCCGGTTGTCAAAGAGGGCTTCCTGTCTAGTTAAAAAAGCTTTTTATTTTACATTTCTGGCAGTAAGCAATTATCACTTGATTGAAATCAGGTAAAGGTAAGTTTTAATTTTAAAAAATTGACTTAAATGACGTATCAGCAACGTATATTTTATTTTTGCAACATATTTAAAACAAAAATTTGGCTACTACTATCACAAATGATGGAGCTTATTATAAATGTGTTTTTTATTAAAGTCATGGCAGAATTTTTTTTCATATGTATTACCCCCACCCACAACTAATTATACGAAAACTCTATAATTTCAATTTTGAGGAGTTTAGTGATTATATTCGTTAAGGCTTTGAGGAAATCAAAACATGTTTATGTTTATTTTTTTAGCTCCCTGAAAAAATTTCAGGAGTCATTTACACTGGCCAATTTTACTTTTAAATGAAAGATCATATTGTTTGCTTTCAGAAAATACCTAGTTTCATGAGGTTCAGATAAACTTTCCTTGATATTTTGTTCAGATGATAAAACATTTTTTTTTATTTTACCAATAAAAAGAAAATAGGCTTTGACTTTTACTATGTTTGACTATTTTTACTGGGGATATAACTTTTTTATCATAGATCTGAATTCAAGGGATGTCCCAGTTGTCGCTAAAAAAAATGGTATATCCTGATGAAAAAAGGCCCGAAACTTAATAAAAATAAAATTTTATCACGAAAAACTTTGTTATTAATAAGAGTGGAGACCAAGGTATTTTTTAATTATTTTTTGAAATTTTTTATTCATATTTAGCACGTTTAAATTTGTGGTTGAAAATCTTGTTTTTTTTTAGTTCAACGATTACATAATATTTTGCACTAGCTTTTTTTCACTTAAAAACACATGAACTTGGAAATTATTGTAAAAATAATTGTCCTAATTTAGTGAAACTTTCAGAACTTATTCCGAAATGACTGAATTTATTTAAGAAATGCTTGTCTTTTAGAAAGTCATGGTAAAAATATTTTTTTTTTACGTCTTTTTTTTACCTTACTTAATTTTATGACCCTTTTTATGTATGGGTGCGTTCGCCAATTTTATTTTTTAATTAAATAAAGGAAACTTTGAGGTATATAAATCATAAATTTCCTTTTAAATTTTCGGATCGCAAAGTCCCCAATTTTAGCTCTGAATTTGAAAAACAAAAATGCAAGAAAACTAAGACATTTTTTTAATGAAAATAGCTTTTAATGTTTTTTATAAATAATATATACTAAGGACTTTTTTTTGTGAAGTCAAAATCCTTTTCGGGAGAATAATAAATTTTTACTAGAATTGTTTACTTTTTTTTTTACAAAGTGAAAATATTGATAAATGTTTACAAAAATAAAGTACGAGTGCGTTCGCTCATTTTTTTCGCTCATTAAAAAGATCTATTTTTATAGATCATAAATTAGAAAGATTATTTACAATCTGAGGGCCGCAAGTTATTTTAAAATATTTGTTATTTAAAAAAATGCATTAAAATTCATCTACGGATGGCCATATCTAAACCGAAATGAAAATGTTAGAGTTATACCCCCCTAGACGCATTATAACTTCTCATTATTGTCGCCTCGTCAACTTAAAACTTTTCTAATTTTTTTTTTTTTTTTTTTACATATAATCAAATTCTTTTTCAGTGAGAGACATACCGCAAACATTTTTTTTTTTAATTCAAATTTAGGAACGTTGGGGAAAAATTTCCAGAAAAATATTTCATATAAAAAGCTGGTTAACGCTTGTTTTTAGCAAACCTGAACTGACTGAAGTTTAGTGGGGCTAGGAACCCTCAAAAAGCAGCTGTGCTAAGAATCTTAGCACAGCTGCTTTTTAAGGGTTCCTAGGTTGTTTTTTTTTTATTTATCTTAGCCTAAGATAAATTTAAAAAAAAATGAACGTAAAATTTTATGTGAAAATAAATATTGTTACAAAATATTTGTCTTAGAAAATTTTAACTATAAACGTATTTTTTCGTAATTTACATTTTATTTTTAATAAAAAATAAATAATAATTTATAAATAAATAATAATAATTTAAATAAATAATAATATAAATAAATAATAATAATTTATAAATATAAATAAATAATAATTTATAAATAATAATAAAAAATTTTTATTCAAGAATTCTCCCTCAAACGTAAGGTAAAAAAAAAATTGAAAGTATAAACTGGTTCACTTAAATCTAGAACAATTTGTCACTTTTGCCCTACCGTCCGATAATTTCCCCTGACGTAACACTTGACAGGCTGACATACATCAGTTAACACCTCTCAATCAAGCCAAAAAACTTTTAAAATAACTTTTGAGAAAAGTATCATTGAATTTTATATGATTTTTAAATGGGGAACTTTATTTTTGTTTATAAAACTGTCAATAAATGATTGATGTTAGCGATTTTCGTCAATTTTGATGACTAAAAAAAAACATGATTTTTAGCTAAGATTTCGGACATGATTAAAAAAATTTAAAAAATACTCAAAAAATACTTTTGTCTTTTGGGGTCTATATGGGCCCTCAAACAGCAGTACATCACTTGTATCTTAATTATTTTTTTAGTATTTATAATTTCTCCAGGTAGTATCAACAAACTTATGGTGAAAGCTACAGTACTAAAAAAAATAAACACCAAAAAATTGGAATGCTGAAAGTTTTTTTTTACTTTAATTATTACAAGGTACTACTTAAGCAAGTCCACTTAAAAAAATATTCCATTCTGTCCTTCCGTATGAGAACACGAATCTCACGTCAGCTGTCAATTGAATAATTTATAAACGTCAACTTTCAGCACTTGCCGGCAATGTTAAGATCGGCTCCCTTTTATTTTAAACATTTTTCTACGAAGAAAGTAAGTAAAAGTTTCTTTCAAAATATTTTAAATAAACTTTAAATTTTCTAATTTTCTTTGAATAAATTTTGAAAAACGTATAATTAAATTTTTAAACGATTTTTAAACAAGGAATTTAACTTATTTTTCAAAAATCAAAATTTTAAAAAAATGGCTGATATCGAGTTTTTGTTCAATATTTCGTAAACAAGATTTTTAACTAAAATTTAAGACATGCTAAGAATGATTAAAAAATTTCAAAAAATATTCCAAAAATACTTTAGTGTTTCTTCTAAATAATGAAATATACATTTAACACGAAGAAAAAAATTTTTCATTAATTTTCAGGCCGTTCTTGTGTTATCAATTTTCATGAAGTTACCTACGTAACCTCGATAGGTTAGGGGCGATTATTGACTAAAAAAGAATAACCAAAACAATTCTTAATGACATTGTCTTTTTTTTTTATTCTTTTAATTTTATTTTGCTTCTCCAGAAAGTGTGGAAAAATTGACTGTTCAGGTGGGAGGAGTAAGGTACTTACCTGGGTGGTTGTTCTGGACATTAAAAGTTGTTACCTTCTTTTTACAAATTTTTAATGTCCAGAACATCAAGCCAGGTAAGTATCTTACTCCTCTAACCTGAACCATCAACTTTTTTCACAATGGTGCAGAGTCCTGTTGCCAGACATAGGGCTTTCCAGCAGTCACCTTCTTGATCCAAGGCAGCCCTACCTCCTCAAGGCACTTGATATAGGCTTCTGTGTTGAGACTGAGGCCCTGTGGGAAGATGAATGGAAGCATAATATCGCCATAACTTGTGATCACTCCAAACACCTTCATAATCACCATTAGACTCATCCAACTCTTTCCAAATGCTCTGTACTGTCCTTAGATTGGCATCCAAAACACTCTGCAATGTTTGTATTGGAGATTCTGGCATGAATGTCAAGCAGTACAGCATGCCATTTACAAATTTCTGGAGGTGGGAATTGTCATGGTGCTATTTTTCTTACAGATTCTCTTTTTCCCAATTGACAATACTATACTGTTCAGTTGACAAAATTAAAAACAATGTGCATGTATGAAATTAAAAATATAAAACAGTGACAATTTACACATCGTACCCTGTACAACATAAGATGCGTTACCATCTGTAGCAATCATGTTCACACAAAAATGTATATGCACAAAAGCTGAGTATCTGCCATGTATTCAATTTTGAAAGATGATGATGATGGCTGGTTGGAACAGATACCACACTTTGAGCCTCATCATTTTGACTATAGAAAGCATATATATATTATATAAAAAGACAATTGTGGCACAAAGTGAGGTGATGTTGGTCATTTCTATTATAAATGTAACTAATCTGATTCACAACATATTCATTCATTGACCATGGAATGCTATTTTTTGCTTTCATGCCTTTTTATACCCTGAACCAGTTTTACAATTATGCTGTTTAAGATTTTTGGCTTCCAGTTATTTTTAAAAAATGTGGGAATGCCACCAGCATACGACAAAAACATTAATTCTTGGTTTAGTCATTTCAGCAGTTTTTACCATTACTTTTAGAAGAAATGTATTTTAATTTCCAGGCATTTAAAACTTCTTAAAAGATTATAGTGATGTTATTATGAAGGGAAAAAGTAAGTTTATTGTACTGGCAAGATGTCAAGGTAAACTTAGAAGTGAAAGTATTGGTCTAGATTATATTCATCTTTTGACCAAACTCTGGCAAATCAGATTTTCTTTTCAGAAACCAGCAATAATATATAAGAGATGGTTCTATCTGTAATTTGATTATTAGCAAATAAGGTGACTTACTATTGCTCTGAAATTACTTTTTATGAAGATCAACTCACAACATGAAAATATAATTATTTTACGTCAATTATGTTTAGTCTGAAGATTGGCATCTGCATTTATTGATTGAACAATAAAAGAAGACTTGCATTTATATTACAGGGACTGTTATCCTCATCTTCATTGTCATATTCACAATATTTGGCCGTTGTATGCTGCAGCCTTCTTGAGGATTGGTTTTAATTTGGTTTAAATGTACGTCTCTGAGATAGAGATTTATGATTACTTACATTATTCGTACTGTTATTGTACACTCCAACCACCTTCAGGTGATTGGAATTTCAAACTGAAACCTTTATTTCATCCACTGGGGGTATATTGTTCTAGTTCCATGTGCCTGTTCCAGATGTCTTAGTTATTTCCTTTTGAATGAATCTCTCTTCATCACTGCTGTGGCCTGGTATTGAACTTATAACTCTTTGGGTCTAGTAACTAGATCTAACGAACATCTTTATCCATTGGGACTGTCTCCTGGAGGACATCTGCGTGGGAATTCATGGGACTGTCTCCTGGAGGACATCTGCGTGGGAATTCATGGGACTGTCTCCTGGAGGACATCTGCGTGGGAATTCATGGGACTGTCTCCTGGAGGACATCTGCGTGGGAATTCATGGGACTGTCTCCTGGAGGACATCTGAGTCGGAATTTCTGGAACATAGAAAGCTAATGTCTCAACTAATTTTTTTTAGCAGTGCTCATATTACTGATTACTTAAATTTTCATATTTTCCAGTGATGCTCTCTGTCTATTATTTCAACCTAATTCCATAGAGGGCAGTGATCTCACTTTTCCATTTGTGATCAGCTAGGCCTGATATTTTTATTTCCCCTTGTGTTACTGCTTTACAATGTTCTTGCAATTTTACCTTAAGAGGACGATGACTTTCTCCTTTGTATTTCTTAGTACCGCTGCATGGGATGGCATACACATAGTCCTTTGCCATATTCTCTGCTATAGTGGGGCGGGTGTCTTTCTTTGAAGAGGTGTCTGTGAAGTTTTGTACCCCCTTTGAAAATTGTCCTGATATATGAACCTCAGATCCTTGGTATTTTCTTTGATAATCACTTTACATAGGGTAGGCAGACTGAAGCTGTTTTCTGATTGCTGTTACCCTCCTGTAACCTACCATCCCAATTTGTTGGAGTTGCTGTCATGTAACCAGAGTAATTGTTACATTGTAGGGTACTGCTTATACTGATCATTTCTTGTTTGTATGTTTCTGGGTCGCCACTTATGACTTTTGCTTGATGTTGTTAGCAGCGAACAATACCTTTCTTTAAACTGTATGGATGGTGGGAATTAAAGTTGAGGTATTGTTTGGTGAATGTTGGCTTGAGGTATATGGATGTCTTGAACCCCCTGCTCTGTTTGAGATATTAGTACAACTATGAAGGCGAGTTTTTTATCATTTTCTCATTCTATTTTGAACTCTTTCGACTTACTGAGTTCGCATGGTCCAGTAGTAGCTAGATGTCCTCCTGGTGTGACCACAGTATGAAGGTGTCATCTGCATATCTCAGCCTTAGGGTTGTCTATAGTAGTGTTGATTCTAATGGCATTTCCTCAAAGTATTCCATATATAGGTTTGTCACTGCTGGTAATAATGGCTAGCCCATTGCTAGGCCCTTATCCTGTCAATATATGTCTGATCTCATTCTGAAGTAGGTTGTTTGCATCCAGAAAGTCAGCATCTCCATCAGGTTATCTATTGGCATACTGGTCTGTTCTACTAGGGAATAGTCCAAGGCCAATCTGTCCCTAACTACCAAGAGTGCCTCCTTCGTGAGTACCTTGGTGAATAAACTCACCACGTCCAGGCTTACCCTCTGGTTGTATTGGATTGGAGCATCTTTAATTATTTCCATGAAGTGGGCAGAGTTCTGAACATATGGTCATGTCTTTATGATTAATGAGTTGATTATATCTACTAGGAAGTAACTCGGAATATGGCACACAGAGCCTTGGCAGCTAACATTTGGCCTGAGCCGAATACCAGCTCTTTGAATCTTTTGGGAGATCATATATGTTAGGTCGCTTAGTGTAATGCTGTGACAACTGCCTGTATGTCTTAGGAGCGATGTGGTCCTTCCTGATTACAATCTGTGACAGTTTGCGTTCTGTTTTCATTCGCGGATCTTTCTTTACTGTAGCTGCCATTTGCAATGAGGTCTTCCAGTTTTTCTGCATATTCTTATTTGTCCATAACTATGGTTGCATTGTCTTTGTCAGTTGGTAGTATGATGATGCTTTCATTTCTCTGTAGAGTTCTGATTTCCAACCTCTCCAGTTTCATGATGTTTGATTTGGGTGGCTTAGCTTTCTCCAGCGTCTGTCTCACTTCCCATCTTAGTTCATCCACCTGAGACTGAAGCAATTTCAAGGCTATTTCCTCGATTCAACCAATGATCAAGTATGATATCCAGCTGATGGATGTGGCGAAGTTGAGACCCTTGTTTAGAACTGACTCCTCAGAGCTACTCAGCTGGTGTTGACTACTGCCTTTACTGATTGGTGAAGGACCTTGTATGTCACCTAATCTTTCAATCACAATTCCAATCACCTGATGAAGGCCGGAGCATACAATGGCCAACACATTGGGAATATGGAGATAACAATGTTATCAGTCCTGACCTGGCATCTAAGCTTCACTCACTTTCCCACCACCGTGACATTGCTTCTCGGTGCCTTTTCTATAAATATTTTCATGGTAATTCTTCTGATTTGCTTTTCTCTTTGGTACTTCGACTTCACAAATTTCAGTGCAGTACTAGATTGGCAGCAAGGTCTCATCATTTTACAATTGAAATGGCTAGATGTAATGGTAAGTTATAATGGTAATGTTAACAGTTTATTCTCTTAGACTTCTTGCTTGCAACACTCTCTTCTGGCCTGTTGCTTTCTAGTCAATTTCGATGTTCAAAAATTTAAATGTGATGCCGATCATCATCATCTGTCTTGATTCCTGTTCTTCTATTGTTCTGTTACTTTAATGTTTCTTTTTTTCTCATATTTTGCACACTCTGTATCTCCTTGATTCTTAGTAGCTTTCAAGCCTTGTTTGAGGTGAAATGAGTCAAAAAAAAAATCCTGGATGAATGTATTCATTGGCGTTTTATAGTAGTTGTTTTCATGCCAGACAAAAAAAAACAAAACAATATTATAATAAAAACAAAAAATTTTTCTCCTTATGCAGGAAGTTTTATATTGATGTTTATTTGGTCCAATCAAAACTCAGGATAGCCAAACAATTTTGAAGCAGATCTGGCAGTCACCAGGGACATCAATGTTCACAATTGGCCAGTGTTGCATTAATTGTGAGCACTGCTTCATGGACTGGATGTATTGCTTGGAGCTTATGTGCAGAAAATGACTTCTTTTTATTTTGTTCTCTGCCTTCAAAGCATTCACATCCAGCTGACATTCAGACTGAATCAGAAAGCAATTGGATTGCAACAAAGCATAAGTCAATGTTGTGTGTCTCATTTTATCAAAGTTTTTTGTGATTTTCCTTTTGTGCATTCTAAACTTTTTCTCTGCATTGTATATGAAGGATACGAATGTAAAAGTCATAAGAGAATCTACTTTTTTTTGTTTCTTCTGGGTATGTAAGGCATTGTTTACTCAGAACTGCTTCACCTGAACAGGACTAGTATTACCAAAGGTAGTGTAAAATTATAGCTGATTTAGATGCCAAAGCTCAATTGCTTGTAGCACTGTTAATGTGTATTGTATAAAGATTGTTGCATTTGGGATGAGGGATGTTAAACTTAACAGACTGGGCATTCTCTGATTAGCAGCTTCTGTGCAGAAAATTTTCAAGTATCAAAGGTTTTGAAATGCCAACCACTCTGCAAAATTTTAATGTATACCATTACATTAATCACAAAGGAATCTGATTTGTTTACACATGGTGTCAGTTATTTAATGAAGAATGATGTTTGATTCTATTAAGAATTGTTTTATTTTTCCTTTTTGAGAAGAAGGAAAAAAATATGTGTAGGGAAATGTTTGAAAATTTTATTACTCACTAAATAATTGAGAGAGTGAATGCTGTCCTTTTGCTATTAATCAGATCAAATAAATCTTGTGATTAGACAAGGCTATTTTCATACCTTTTTTTTTGTCAACTGATTGATGAAAATCATGACAAAAAGCATCAGTCTAATTTGAGAATTTGTTCACATAATATATTAGGTGTCTCTTGGGGAGCAATCATTAGTTTCTGAGAAGCATTTTTAATCACTGAATCACTGCATAGCTGGGGTGAATTGCAACTTACACAGTATCTACCTTAAAAAATAGTTTTTTTTCTTTGCAGAGGATTTACCTAACTAAACTTGTTAATGCTTGGTGATAAAGATTTTATGTTTGTTTTCCCTTAATTTTGGTATTCTTTTCTTCTTCTGAATCAGTCATTGTTATGGGATGTAGCAGATGTAAAGCTGTTGAATTTTAGTGAGTCATTCTAAATTTTATGAAATCACTGACAGGATTTTGATCCTGAAGCAAATAAAATAAATCAATGTAATAGTTTAATTAAACTATTTCAAAATCTTGTTTGAAAGGTAATTAATGTAATTCTTTTGATGATAATCAAAGGAATTGACATTTGACATTTGAGATAACCTTCACAAAATGACAAATACAAATATATTTTTTTTATTCACCTGATCATTTCAGCCAATAGACTATTAATTCAGATCATGGCAAATATTGTCTTTTGTAGTATTGTCTCAATCTGCTCTTTCTCCTCAATATATGTCATCTGTTAGTGCTGCCAAATGATGGAAAGTTAGCAAAGCAATATAATTGCAGATGCAGAAGTTCCAATGAGAGTGACAGTCTCAGTACCTAGACCTGACAGTGGTTTTTTTTCCAGAGTTGTCTTTGGGCTGATTTTTGATCTGTCATTTTACATTTGTTCAGCTCTATTTGCTTGCTTCACCTCTTTTTAGACCTTCGCACAGTAACAGCCTTGAGTGAAATTCATAACTTGAATCGTACTCTCCCCTATTGACATTCTTATTTAGTTCTGTCACTCTTGTAGACATCTTTGAAACAAAGATGGGCCTGACTTTGGCTTCTCTTGCTGGACTCCATTGAATTCCATGTAGAGCACATGGCCCAAAGCAGGATGAAGAGATTGTCTATTACAAACTGCATTTTTGCCACTATGCTTTTTATTTTAATTGTTTATTTTACTATTGTTCATCCAATGCAAGTCCCAAGAGCCACTCAAAGAAAAGGGTTACTCAAGTTGCTAAAAGGATTTACAAGGAAGAAACTAAAGATGCATATTATGAAGATATGTACTATAGATAACAGTTAAGCCTCAATTTTAAGAAGAGGTTTGTGATCAGGAAAGCATCCTCACAGCAGCCTCTTCTATAATGCAAATTCTGGGGATCAAACTGTTTGAGTGAACCTTCATCCTTATGAATGGAATATGAAGAGAGGATGTTGATTCAGTGTGCATGAATTGACTCCTCTTCATTCCCTTCATATTCCATTAGTCAGGAAGAAGTTCCATATCTTTGAGGTGGAAGGCATTGAGATGCCACTCTAATTTCAATTAGAATTTCCATGCCTTGTTTCTATAAAGCAGTGAGGCTGTGCAGATTGTAGCCTTTTTGAAAGTACATCATATCAAGTTTTTATCTGACATACTGATGAAAGATGAAAATATAAAGCATTATTAAATATTGTTACAATCCTCGGTTTGTTTTAGATTAAAAAAATATATCGCCAAATTTTAAGTTTTTTTTTTTTTTCACTAGTTTTGATTGTGGACAAGATATTTAAAATGCATGAATTATGGATAAACAAAAGCTGTTTTCTGGAGACAGTTTTTTTTTTTTCTGTTATGCAGATTGAAAAGACCAATGCTATAAATGCTTGTAAAAAGCAATGAATCTGTTAATATGCTTGCAACCATGGTTGCTGCTCTAGCCAGGAGTTGTTTCAATTTACTCTCTCCTCCAAGTCACTCTTTACATCTTCTTCCATTTTCTCAAATCAAATTTACATTTCTTAGTTTTTAGAAAATGCTGTTAATGGTTTCTCTGCCAACAAACAATATTTCGGGGATCAAACCAGGAAGATTTTATTTAATGATATAAAAAAGCAGTATCTCATTTTCTTGGGAGACACATATCAAGCTTCAGTCAGATTCTAATGAAATGATATGGAAACAAAAAAAAAAGAAACAATTTTATTACATATTTTACAAACTTTTTAACCAATTTTTATATTTTAAATTGGTATGTACACATTGAGGAGTTGCTAAGAAACCCAAAGCATGGTGTACTAATGAAAATTGGCTTGGATTGAGGAACTGGATAGCTGAGTTCAAATTCCATTCAAGTTCATTACATCCATTTACATGCTATACTCTTGGGGGAAAAGTATGAATCCATCTCTACTGCTAGCTATGGTAAATAGCAGGGCAGTTTGGACCCTATGGCTTTGATTGGCAACATGTCTAGGAGAAGCAAAACTCTAAATTCAACCCAGTCTGGATAGGGTTGGGCTTCATGTTGTTTGCCCAGGAAATACCACTGCTGCTGTGGCTGCAGTAGATGTGGTACTCCTATGACCCTAAGAGGTTACAGGACTCATGATCCTTACAATATCTACATGGTTTTAAACTTGTTCATTTGAAAATGATTTGAGTTAGGATTTTATTATGAGGGAGATGCTGAAAAGGTTTCAGCCTGAACCATTTCCCAAAATATGCCCAATTTCTTTTTTATTTTTGAAGGGATTGATAACTTTTTGGTACTCCCTCATATCTTTATTTCTTGTTTTTTTTTTACTTGATATTCTGATTACTCTTTCTTATAAATTAAATATTCTTACAGATACCACTATTAATAATACTTTCATCATTTAATGATTAACAAGAATAAAACACTAATTATAGGGAAATTGTTTGAATAAGACTGCAATTAATGAGAAAACAGGCAGGTAATATTTTTTGTTTACCTTGAAAAATAACATTCCATAACAACCAATTTTCTCTGACATTTGCTCATTTTTTTTGTCAGGTGTTTGAAAATGAAACAACAAACTATCCTTTATAAGTTAACTAATAAGTTCTTCAAATGGTAAATTTTCTTTGTAATATTTCAACTTTTCTTTGTGCAATTTTGAATTTTGTGTTTATCAAATTAATACATCTAGAATTGTGTATTTTCTTCTGCCTTTTTCTTCTGGTAAGAGACCAAGTGTAAATATGTTCACTCTCATCACAACTATACTGTCTGTGTAGCCTTGGTAGATTAGGGTGAATGGGATTAGTCTCCCCCCCCAATAGCATCTTTTAAGTGGGTGGGTGAGGAGCACACACAGCGAATACAAAAATTAAAATTATATGGCTATCTCTCATAAGCGATCCAAGAGATATGAGACTTCTGAAAGCAAAAATGAAATAGAAAAAAAAATCAATTTCCAACTTTCATTGATGTAGAATCAGCAGAGGGTGATATATCAAAAGTGTCTCCTTTCGTGTTGCAAAATAAAGAAAAATAATACTCTATTAATTTAAGTGATGTCCAAAAAGATGCAGAGAAATTACTAAAAATCAAGCAAATTGACAACAATAAAGTCAAGGCCTACCCCCATCAATTTCTTAAATTATCAAAGGGAGTAACAAAATGCCCAGAACTGTAACTTTGTTCATCAGAAGAAATTGAAAATGCCGATACCTTAAAAAAGCAAGGAGTAACAGATGTTAAAAGAATGCAAGTAAAAAGAGATGACACAGTAATAAACACCAACACATACATTTTGACACTCGGAAAGCCGACTCTACCAAAAGAAATAAAGATAGGTTACACAATAGCCAAGGTAGAGCCATACATTCCTAATCCCCGTAGATGTCATAAATGTCAAAAATTTGGTCATCTTCAAAATATTTGTACTAGAACATCAGTCTGTCGAAGGTGTGGGGAAGCAGAAACTGAGCATGATGAATCACCTTGTGAAAGGCCTCCTTTATGTATAAACTGTAAAGAAAAACATCTAGCAGACTCCAATGAGTGTAACATTTGGAAAAAGGAAAAGGAAATAATTAGAAAAAAATACATGCAAAATATCTCCTTCCAAGAAGCCAGGAAACAGGTTGAATCTAATCCACTTCAAGCATCATATGCAAATATCACTAAAATATCAAATCAACAAAAAGTCATCCAAGAAAATGCATTAAGAAGCCAAGATCTTAGAACTCCTATTAACAAATTAAAAAGTTTAATAGAACTACTAAAATGTAGTATATCACTCATAAATCAAACACCCTTAGACAAAACAATCCTATCCTGTCAAAACAAAAATATCTCTACATGTCCAAAACAATTAAATCCGGAAATTCTTAAAGTACAAAAATTCAAGAAATAGAAAATTCTAAACGTTCTCAAGAGAATCAAAAGGTACATAAAAAAAAAAAACTCAACTTTTAGGGAAGAATCAAGAGAAATGGACATCTTTCATAAAATAATATTAAAATAACATGTAAAAAGGATATAGCAAATTTTCTGGCAGAAACTTTTAAAAACAATTCCTCGAGGGAAAACTATAAGCAACAATTAAAAAAAATTCCACAGGATGCAGAAAAAACGAAAAAAGGCAGAACTTTAATTCAAATAACAAAGAAGAATATAATCAGCCTTTTACTCTAGAGGAACTCATAAATGCCATAAGGAAATCACCTTGGTACACCTACTGGGCTAGATGAAATTCATTATTAATTTCTTAAATAACTCCCTCCAAATTAATAAAATATTTGTAAAATGTATTCAACGAGATATGGTTTAAGGGAATATTACCTAATAGCTGGAAACAAGCTATTGTGATTCCCTATACCTAAACCAGATAAAGATAAATCAGATCCCAAAAGATTTCGACCTATAACACTAACAAGGTGTGTATGCAAAACCTTAAAAAGAATAATAAATAAGACTGAATTGGTATCTCGAAACTAATGGTTTAATTTCCAAACTCCGGTGTGGTTTTTGAAATAAAAGGCAACATTGTTAGACTTTCATTAGAGAAGCTTTTATTAAAAAACAACATGCAATAGCCATTTTCTTTGATTTAGAAAAGGCCTATGAGACAACTTGGAGGCTGGGAATAATGAATAACTTATACAAGTTGGGATTAAAGGGCAGATTGCCCAATTTGATAAATGACTTTATCTGATAGAAGTTTCAAGGTTAGGGTTGGATCAACACTCTCAGACTCCAAAATCCCAGAAGATGGTGTTCTACAAGGTTGTATCTTATCTGTTACACTTTTTGACATAAAGATAAACCATCGTTAACTGTCTGAATCAAGGTGTTGATGGTTCACTATACGTAGACGACTTTGATTTGCTACAGATCGAAGAACATACATACAGCACAACGGCAACTGCAAACGTCTAGATAAATGAAATCAATGGACCATTGCAAATGGCTTTAAATTCTCTCCAACCAAGACAAAATGTATTCATTTCTGTAATCAGAGAAAAATGCACAATGACCCAACCCTGAAACTGGAAGGGAACAAAATCGAAATGACAGATCATCATAAATTTCTGGGAATATTCTTTGATAAAAAACTGACATTCATACCTCACTTTAAAGTACATAAAGCAGAAATGTTTCAAAGCATTACAATTATTATGAGTTGTGGCAAACACTGACTGGGGAGCTGATCACATGTCACTCGTAAAATTATATAGAGCTCTAAGAAGATCTAAATTGGACTATGGATGTTTCATATATGGTTTGACTCTGAAATCTTATCTAAAAATCCTTGAAACAATACACCATGCAGGATTAAGACTGGCTCTGGGGGCTTTCAAAACATCACCCGTAGAAAGTCTATATGCAGAAACCCATGACGTGAAAAACTAGCATTGCAATATTATCTAAAACTGTAATCATGTCCAACTAACACTGCATATCACTGTACCATCAACCCTAAATAAGAATTTCTTTTCGATAAAAAAGAAAATGCTGGCCTTTACATGAAAAAGCTAGTCAACGAAACACAATTAAATCCAAATATTATACTTAAATCCACCAACTCAAAAAAATCCTCCCTGGTTAATGAAGTACCCTATAATTTTGTTAAACATTACCAAATATTCCAAAATTAATTCTAACTCATCCAATTAGATGGAAGAAATAATGTTCTACAAAATCACCCAAACCATAAGCATATATACACAGATGGTTCTAAAATGTTGATCAGAGTTGGGTGCTCACTATACTTGACAACGTAATAATGCAGAAAAGATAGCTCGATAATGCCTTAATGTTCAGTCTACATCTGGCTTTAGATATTATAAAATCTAGTGAGTCAGATAGATTCACCATCTCTTCGCTTTGAATAATAAAAACATGAAAAACTCCTTAATTAATAATTTATTAAATAGATTTGACTCCATTTATAAGGAAAAAGATATAGTAATAGTTTTATGCTGGATACCAAGCCATATTGGCATACAAGGAAATGGAAACGCAGACAAAATGGCCAAGGGATCTCTGAACATGGCTGCCTCTAAAGCAATGGTGCCTCACACTGACTTCAGACCCTGCATAAACAGGACCATTAAAAACAAATGGCAGCAGTTATGGAACAACTGCGATAACAAGAAACTTTTCAATATTCAACCTATCATCAGTGAAATACCGGCAAGTTCCAGAAAGATAAGGAGAAAGGAGGTGGCTCTAGCCAGACTCTGTATTGGTCACACATACATAACCCACCAACATCTGCTAAAAAATGAGGTACCTCCAACATGTGTCCCAAGCCAAGAATCTTATACAGTCAAACATATCCTACTAAACTGCCATAGTCTTCAACAAATCCATAGTAAACACTATAAATCGGATAACCTAAAGGATCTATTAAAAATCCTAATCCAAGTAACATCATAAATTTCAGTAAAGAAATTGGGATCTACAGAAAAATCTAAAATTAATCAATGCATTTTTGAAAAACAATATTTTTGAAAAAAAAGAAAAATATATATTACAGGTATACATTTTTTAAAAAAAGAAAAAATATTACCAGCGATAGATAATTGAAAGAAAATTATTACCAGAAATAGAATTGTTGAAGTAAAAATATTACCAGAAATAGATTTGAAAAAAAATATTACCAACAATAAAAATTTTGTTGGCATTAAATGACCCATTGGGGTTGATATGCCGTAAAAGCAAAGCAAACCAAACCAAACCAAACACTGTGAAAAAATGTCAAGAAAAAAAACTATTCTTTGATTTAATTTATATTATCTTTAGTCTTGAGAGTGTCATCCTATTCTGGATTTGGATTCCATATATGTGACAAGTAGGTTAAGATTCTGCAACCAGAGATTCTACAAAATTATTGAAATTTCCCAACCAACACTTGCATGTTTTGCTCCCTAAAATGAATTTGAATCTGTATTATATTATTTGGGCCTTGTGAACTTTTCCATGATGCTTAGTGTCTTTGCTTAAGGTAATTTACTATAAATGTTGTGGCACAAAGGAACTGCAACATGTCTAAATCCTCCAAAATTTGCACCCATGTCTAAACAATAGTGCATTTATATTTTTAAAAAAATAACTATTTCAGAGTCTTCACAGGAAACAAATTATTTTGTATTTCTTATAAACCATTTCCCAGATGATCTTGACATGTTATTTGCATCATGGGCCAAAGTTTGAAACTAATAAACAACAAAGGAAAATACAATGGAAAATGAGTGAAATTGATGATGTGAAAACAATTTGAAGACAGCAATTTTTAGAGATTGATAAACACATTAATTTGATGAATTCTCAAATTTTGTTATTTATTAACACTTGTAGTAGCCTAGAATGTTGTTACCTCCATTAAACTGGAAAGTAACTTCTGTTAGACGTTTCTTGTTTGTTTTTCAATCAAATTTGTTGGATATTGTTAATTGCTGTTTCTTATCATATTAATGACAGAATATACACATATGCTATTTCAATATATATTTATTTTATATTTTATTATATCGATTTTGAAAGTTACTGTTTTTTATATTGGCATATTTATTTCCCTTAGACCATAATTTTATTCTTCTAAATTGCTATAATTTGATATTGAATTAAATCGAGAATTTATTGGAATTTGGGAAATTTATTATAATTTGAAAATATCATGCTTATTTGTGAAATATAGATCAATTAGAAAAATAGAAAAACCTAAACACATTTTCAATCGAGTGGAATTTAAGTGTTTTCAACATTTATGTTATTGTCACCAAATGGAAACTGGCTACGTAATTATTTCTCTGTTTGTGATGTGGGTAGGTGCAATATATTAATTTCAGCATTCTTTCAGAGATTTCTCCCATATAATATCTACACAGTCTTTTCCTGCATCTAGGCCAAATTCTCCTCTTACCAAGCACAACTGTATGGCTTGTAAAAATTATAGCAGTGTTTATATAATATTATATATGTTTATATCATGATAAACAACTATAGCATTGCTGTCATTCCTTGAGTTCAAATTGTAGATAAGAAGAGTTGTTGTTAACTAAAAGGACATTGTGAAGTACTGCAGATGAAAACGAGATCCATGAAAATATGCTCTTAATATGAAATAAGTCTGAGGTATGCAACAAATTAAAAGTATTGTTGAATCAGTGCAAAAATAAACTTTATGATTAATCAAGTAGATTTTCAAGTTAATGGCTCATGTTCTAGTCTAACAGACCATTACTACTCTGAAGTTTGGTGAATTTGGTCCATACTAAGTACTCCATACTTAGTTTTGTTCCAGACTAAGCTAAACTGTAAATCTCAACAATAAAACCATGATTGTATTGTTTTGAATGATCTCCTAAACATTCATTTTATGAAGTCAGTGATCTTTCCAATGAAAGAAACTCAAATTTTCTAATAAATAAGGTATTGTCTATCCATTATCAATATTTCATTATACTGATTTCCCAATAATGGCATCAAAATATCTCCTGATAATTTGTGATCTTTTAAATACCAAGTGTCTTCAATTGGCCAGTTCAATAATGCCATCAAGGAATTGAAAGACTAAATGAAAGCAAATAAAATTCCAGAAGTAATAATAATAAAACGCTAAATCCAAACAACTTGATCAGTTTAAGTTTCCCTTGTTTTAAGGAAAACATTTCATTATGGAGTAATTCTGAAATTCTTAACAATCCTTGACTTGCAAACATAAAAAAAGGATATGATTGATATTCAAATAAGTAGCAAAATACTTTCTGATATTTCAAAAGAGATGCAGACTAACGGTTCTTGAAATGTTTTTCTTTAACCAAAACAATACGACCAAAGAAGAGTGATTCATCATGGAGAATTTAGACTGCATATATAATTGACAATCTTTATTTAAAAAGAAAATAATTATACCTGAAATGGATGATAGAATTTAATGAATATTTTGGTAAAATGCAATGCTAATAACCTTGAGATTTTACATTTAGACTTAACTTTAATGTTTGCAGCAGCTTCCATCATGTAAATTTTGCAACAAACATTTATTAAAGTCATCTTAAGTACGTGGCCCAAATTCAGTGAGAACTATGTTCACAACAATGAGAAATTAAGCTATTTGACGTAATGGGATGGTTAGTAAATTTGTTTCACCAAATCAGTTACAGATAAGTAGTGAGTTCAATCCTGACTGAGTGCTCCATACTTGCTGGCTTGTGACACATCTAAGTTATGCTTAATAAATCAAGAGTGTTTTGATTTTGCATCACAGACTAAATGCCATGCATGTATGGTAGCATGAGAGAATAAACAAAACAATACCATTGGTGAGGCAAAATAAAAAGATAAAAATTATAAATATAAAATTCTTTTGTATTTGCTGATGCAGCAGATGCAAGTAGAATGTCTTTGTGCAGGTGAGGTGTAGCGATTTTGGATGTGGGTAGAGTTGGTAAGGCATGGAGTTGATGCATTGGTGGGTCAGTTGACTGAGGTTATGGTAGTGATGATAAAAGAGGCTTGAAGTGGATTAATGAATCGTGATAATCAAATGAAAACAGCAATAACCAACCTGTGAGGAGGTGTGAAAAGATAACAGAATTGTTGATAGAAGGTTCTTTAGTTGACAATGGTCAGGGAAGCGATTTAGTGTAAGGGCAGTGTTAGTAAAACCAGGAGTTAACAGATATGTTGGGTCATAGTGAAGATATTGAGAGAGGCCTGAAGTGGATTAGTCACACCACAAATCTAACTTTGCTGATACAGAGGATGTGAGGAGAATAACTATGTGTGTATGGTGTGGATATTTGGAGGAGAGTGGCTCTCAAGCAGATATGTGTCAAGTCAGTTGAATAGAATCACCATGTTAGTGTTGAGAGTCACCAGTTTGTTGAACATGTTTTGTATCGCTCATAAGTAGCATTCTTATAAATAAAATGTCGAGGCTCCTAAGCTCATCTTTTGTTTATATTATTCCTCTGGCAGCAACTTTCACGATCGGTTTATTTTATGTCTTGTATTTTTGATGGGATTTGTTTTGTGGGCCAGATATCATGCTTAGAACCCCTGCACAAAAATGACCTTTTTAAGTTTTGCTTTCTTAATGTTCACATCAGGACGACATGCACAGTGAATCTGAAAGAGATCTAATTTGCAGCTGAGTATAACAGGTGTTAGCTGTTCAGCATTTTTATTTTAAAACCCAATGCTATGCTAAATAAGGGAAACAACTACACAAATACAAAATGTTAAATAACTCAACATTAATATTGTAAATCTCTTCTGAAATTATTGGGCACAAATATTAAAACAGTTATTGAGGCAAAATATCTTTCAGTATCTCAAGGGGAACCCCTGTCTTTGTAAGCCAGTCTGTGATCTGCTTGCAACCCCTAATCTATTCAATTTGGATTTCAACTTAGATCTCTTTAACTCTTGCCACATCAACCCTCAGAAGATGATCACTAACAAGGTTTGTTGAATTGAATGTCTCTATCTGAGAGATGCTTTGTTAGCTTTGCAAAGCACTACAGTTGAAATATTTCCTGTAATGTAGTCATTATTAAAACACCAACATCAGCTGCTATACTAATAACAACCAATCTTCAGTTTTGAGCATTTTCCCAACTTTCGAAAAAATATAAAACCCCTGCTGGGTTTCATATTTGCTAATGACTTATTGGCCTCAAAATGCATTTTCACTTTAGGCTATTTTGCAATATTACTCATTTTACAGACATCAAACTATATATGTGATATGTATCTGGATAGATAGATAGATACCCATGTCATTTGACCAGCAAATCTTTTTCAATCTTTTCATCTAGATTCATGTCATCATTTTTTTTAAATTGGTGATGTGGATGATTTGATCTAGATTAATTGTATTTTTGGATTGCTTGATAGTCAATCAAAAACATTTGAATGTTCCATTGTCCTGAGTACCTACTTTGAACATCCTTTTTAATTCTGAGATCACATCTTTGTTGAAATATTTATTTCCATAGACTGTAAAATCATCCCCAATGCATTACGAGAGTACTGATCCGAGGTGGAAATTGGTTAGAGTAGAGAAACAAATTAGACACTGGTTTGAAGAAATGATCAAAGGTTTCTTATTTACAAGATATGAAAATATCTCTGGTAAGTTGTATACTGTGACATTCAAATGTGTGGTGCATGAGGTGTGGAGTGAGCATGGGCTTAACCAGGTTGACTGCATGGTAGCTATCAATTTGGGCTTGTCATGTGTAGTCCATTCTCTTTCTGTGTTCACAGAAGGTCATTTTCAAAGCATAATGGTCAGACAGGCAACCAGTCATGCTCCAGGTTAGTGTGCATGTGTGAAATCTCTCTCTGCTCTGTTCAGCTTCTCTTATAGCCTATACAAGAGAAATGTATTGACATAGTTGTAAGCATCTGTGACAAGCAAGAGTTGTGTTGATAATGGCTAGCACTCTGGTATATTTGTGTTTGTTTTAAAATTTGTTTTGAGTGTAGTGTGGTATGTATGTGTGTAACTTAACTAGACAAAAATTGGTGTGCAGTTATGTTTTTAATAATTACATAAATTTGGCTTTAATTAGTTATCTCTAAGTGTGTGTAAATTGTGATACCTCTCATCCCAGCATATTACCCTGCAAAAATGCTGATGTGAAATCTATTGTCTCAACTTGTAAACTCTTAACAAATGTTGCTAACATCACCAGACACACAGCTTTTTGGCTGCAGGATGGAGAATCTTTTTGAAAATAATTAAAATCTTCTTACACTCTTTAACCTTCATGCGCACAAAAGAATTGGATCAAAAGGACATTTTTTTTGTTGACATTGTTATTATTTTAACTGCTTTCACTTCATTAGCAATGTTTGTTATAAAAATGATTTGAATTTTAATAAAATCCAAGCATATGAAAGTGAATTAATGCATTTTTTGTTCTTTGAGAATTTACAGCTAAAATATTAAAGACTATTTATTCATAAGGTTGTTTATTTACAAGAATAATTTTAGATTTACAACATTCTAAAAATGCTAACCAGCTAATACAAAGTTTATTATTTATTAATTTAAAAAGAAATAAATATTTTATTCACAAATTTATTAAAGGTATGATCAAGAAAGTTTAAATAAACAGATAATGATGAGTAACAGTTATTCCAAATTTTGAAAAGAAAAAAAAAGACATAGTAATTGTGAGTTCAATCCCTGGCCAGACATGATTTATTTGGATTCAGTGCAAACAATTGAGCAGTACTAATAATATTAACAAGATGAGATATCCGTAGACATGGGCAGTAGAACAAGGAGAGTCTATCGCCATAGATTAAATAATGGCTTCAGTTGAGAATTTGCTGTAAGTTAAAAGCTCTATACACACTTGATGAGGGTCAGACGGTACAACGGCCAAAACATTGCGACAAAAAAGATGAGGACTTGCATTTGGTTTCAATACTTACACATTTTCAATAAACTATAATAGTGACATGGTTAGAATAAATTTAAATGTTCTGCGTCCAGCAAAGAAAGAAAAACTTTATGAAAGCAGAAGTAAGTGAAGGAATTTCAAATATGAGTACTTAGACATTTTTTTTTTTTTTTTTACAAAAGTTCTATCCCATTCAGTTGCAGTGTCATAAAAGACATAAGAACATAATACTGCCATGACAAGTGCCTCTTTTACATATAGCAGACCACCAGCAGTAAATGCTAGTGGCATGTTACTCAGTGGAAGATTGGTGGCTTGCATCTAGAGTTATGCCGTCTTGTCCAACTCAAAGATAGCATTAATATGCAATACAGTAGTCTTTGGTAAAGTATCTCACCAAATTCTGAAATACTACCAAATCACAGCTTAGCCCAACTTCAACCATTCTTGTATTCATAATGGTTGAAATTTACTGTTTCTTCTACTTCATTAATGGCTGGTTGTGATGAAGAAAATGGTGACTTACCATGATAAAACAAATGACAGTGTGTTGTGTGTTATCTACCAGCAAAAAAGGAAGCTTCACGTAACTTCTACTTTTATATAGAGAGCATCATGGCAATTTCTGTGCCACCTCAACTAATCACGGACTTTACAATTTAAGCCCTGAACAACTGTACACAGATGGGTTTCTTGTTCTTGGCCTTCAGGCTTGGACAAAAGCCATATTACTTTTAAGGGAATTCCTTGTCCTGGGGTTTCCAATCCCACTGCTGCAATTATTTTACAAAGTCCTTATTTTTCTAGTTACTGTTGTTACTATACATTATCAGAAAATTAAAACCAAAATACCTAAAATTCAATAAAACATTAGATTATGGAGAAGATTTTCTTAAAATGTTTATTGTATATAAAAAAAAACCTGCTCACATTAGTCTTCAAGTATATTTTTCTTATACTTACCAGTTTCTTTTTTGCTCATTCTCTAATTTTTTGTAGCAATTTCCATGACTCCATAACTTTAATTTCTCCAAGATATCTTTCTTCTAACCTATTACACAATCTTTCTAACTGAAAAAAACCCAAAACAGATGCCTCAGTAACTATGTACTTATAACCCTTGAATTGCATAATCAAATCTCATACCACTTATAAATATTTCTAATGAAAAGAATAGTCTGAAATTCATATGGTATATTTATATAAACATGTGCTAAAACTTTTACCAACATTGGTTGGTTAACATGAATTTCAGAGACAAAACATTGATTTTGATAATAAAATCTGACCTTGCCAATGTCTGTTGACGTGATTTAAAGTATCAAAAGTCCATTTCAGCTAATAAAGTTTTTTTGGTTTCATTTCCTTTGATAGCAAAATGCTATTAAAAATAATTTCATAGAGCATTTTCTGAAATAAAATTCCCAAAATGCAAGCAACATAAAAAAATAGTCTTATTAGTATCTTTTATAAGCCAACCATAATTGATCATCTATCTAGTGCTGAGAAGAATAATGCTTTCCTGTACATCGAGTACTAATGTTAGCATTAGTGTAGCCATTGATACGCTAACACTGAATCCGAATGAGAAAAGACAAGGACGGCTGCGAACAGGAGGACTGCTAGTAGCTATGTGATGTGTGATAGTGTAGGATAGAGTATCCTTGTGAAAAAAACGGTTTTGTAATGTTGTCAAACTTTTTTAAAAGTTCACAAAATATTGGGTTATCCTCTGTGTTAGCCACTGTAAGATATAATGGAATTATATTATGTATGTTTCCAGGTGATTGAGTATTTCTCTTAGGGTCAGTCAGTCAATGTCTGTGAACATCAATGAGAAGGTCAAATTTGTGTAAGAAATCTGTCCCCAATATGACCTTTTCTACATCTGCTAAGCCAAAGAAGTGAGTGAAACCTTGTCTCAAGCCCAAATTCAATGTAAGGCACTTGACCATGTATCTGGATGAGTGACTTATTTACAGCCTGTAGGGTAAGTTTATGAGAGCATTTTAACATGTCTGCCCTAGTTGCAGGAATTAAGGATATTTGTGCACCACTGTCCACCAGAAAACATATACCAGTAGTGCAGTCTCAAACAAATAGTAAGCAACAAACATCTCCCACTCCAGCACACCAAGTCACCTCTAGTTGCGAGCTTGGTCTTTTACTTTCTTTAACTGGAATAAATAGGGGGGTTTATAGTAATTACCCCTATCCCCAAATTTCCTGTATAAGTAACACATTGGGTCTTTCCTACTAGCTTTTGTGTGAGCTTTACTTTAGAAGTGGGGAATGCTAAACTTCTGTAACCTTCTCTCTAAGTCTTCCATCCTAGCCTTTAAACTTTGCTGTCCCATTAGGAATCTAACGAGAAGATTTGGTTTCTGTGTCTGTATGACAGAAATGGGAGCAGTGAATCATGAAGCTAAGTGTGCCACATTATCTGCTATTTTAACTAGCTTTTTGATGGGTGCATTTTAGCCCATCGCAGCTAAAACAGCGTGATACACACATGGCAAACGTTGGAGAAAAATGACATATAATGCCATTCACATTACTTTCTCCAGCTCAATGTTGCAAATGATGTAGAAATTGCACTGGCTTCCTGTCTCACAATTTTCCTGATGCAGGAGTTGCAACAATTTCTTTTGCCCGGACATAGGCGTCCTCTAGTTAGCTCCACTTTTTTGCGTAAAAACAGCATAGCATGATGAAAAAGGTCCCAAACTCAAAACAAAGTTTTATCGTCAAAATGTTTGTTATTATTAAGAGGAATGAACAAAATATTTTTTAATTATATTTTAAAAAATTTTCCTCTTTTCTAACACATTCTAAATTTGGGTCAAAAATCTTTTTTTTTAAATTTGTTTTTTTGTCAACTGTGTAAGACTTGTGGGAATGGACATTTTTGTGTAGGTGTTTCTGATAAAATGACATTAATTTGGAAATTCTTGCAAAAATCAAATAATTGTCAGATTTTAATGAAATTTTTAGGACTTATATGAAAATGAATTAATTTATTTTTGAAATTTTATTTCTAGAAAATCTTGGTAAATATATATATATGTATACATATATATATGTTTTTTTTTTTACATCTGGTACCCCCACCCCATAAATTCATGAAATTTTCTAGAAATTCAAATCATATTAAAATTGTATTTATAATAAATTGAAGACTATTAACTAAGCAAAAATTAAAAGGGTTAATACAAATCATCACACCAAAACTTTTTACGATTATGTTAAAAAGTTTTGGTGTCATGAGTTTTAATTTAAAAATTTTTTTTTTTGTGAGTCAATGTTATTTTTTTCTTTTTTTTTAGTATGGTGTATCATAAGTGATATGGTTAAAAGGTTGCGTGTTTCAAGGCTTGTCTCTCACCCTTTAGGGAAAACTCCTTGACATATAAACATTTTCAGCTGTGGCTAATTCTTTCATTTCACTGCCGTGTTTCATCATCCCTATGTTTCAACAAGCTTCTTTATAAATATCGAATGATAATTTTCAAAGTTTTTGTTCATGTTTCACAAAATATTTTAAATTTTTCTGTCTTCATCTTCCTTTATATAGTGTGTATACTGTTCCTAGTGTGTGTCATGCATGAAGGATTTTTAATTTCATAAAAAATACATTTAAATCTTAGGTATACTGAATTTTTGGAGATACCTAGATGGCGATATTTTTGCGTTTTCCTCGTGATCGTTATTAGTAAAGAAACATCGCTGCTGCCTGCCTGAATTTGAACCTAGAGAGAAAAGGAAGTAGCAGTAATAATTGCGAAAACTGTATAAATGTGTTGCAGAAATTGAGCCATGCCAAAGCTATACTTATTGATATTTAAAAAAAGAACTTACTTCCCTTGTTGGACATAGATATTAAAAACAAAAAAGTCCACAATACTCCTGACCAATTTTTTTTTACAGTAAGGTTCACCCTGTACAAGGCCTGGAGGCCACTTGAGGTAGAGGGTTATGTTAAGAAGCAGTTTATTTACATTATTTACTTTGATCAGACTGTTGCCCTCATCTTTATTGTCATGTTCACGATGTTTCAGACATTGTACGCTCCAGCCTTCTTCAGGTGATTTGAATTTCAAAACTGAACCCCTTATTTCATCCAGTGGGGTAGATTGTTCTAGTTCCATGTGCCATGCCTCTTTTGAATGTCTCGGTTATCTCCTTTAATTCATCTCTCCACATTTATTGTTCACCATTGTCATAGCCAGGTATTGACCTTAGAACTTTTTACTTCATTTCACTGCATCCAACCAACATTTTGTTTCCATTTCTCTTCCATTTCTCTTACAAGTTAATCGTTACTCATATGTTTTGTCCATCTTACTCCCAGCATCCTTTAGAACTACATTTCGGTTGCTTCAAGGATCATCCTCACTTATCAGGAGATTTTCCAGCGTTCACTGCCATTTTTTTAACCCTCGTTCTGTTTGAGCCCCCTAACATATTTTATTACTAACCATTCTAACCTAACTTGTAATTCTGCATTTTCGTCTAGTTAGAAATCTGTCTTTGAATCTATAGAAGGGACATTCTTTGAGAATTAAGTTTGTGAGTCGTCATTACTTTCCATGTTCTAGTTGGCCTTTTCTCTGCTTGCTAGGTAAAAATATTGTTTCGAAATGGAATTGTCTGACTGTAACACTTGCCAGCATAAGTGGGTTGGTGTTTATGCTGTACTCACAAAGCTGGCTAACCATATATTTTTATTATAGGTCAATGGGACTAAGTTAAAACTTATTGTTGTGTATGTGTATAATACAGACAATATGCTATTTTTATCCCCCAGTACTCCCAACTAGTGTCAGCCCTGTGACTCTGCCAACTACATCCCCCTCTATTGTTTTTGTTGTTGTTGTTGTTGTTGTCATTGTATATGTTATATGTAATAGAAGTAGGTAGGCTTTCCTACTGCCCAGTCTACACTCTTCCCCCATCTACTGGACTCTAGTAGAGGCTCAAACCTTGTTTCGTGTTTAGGAAGGGGTTCCCAGATCTTTCTCTCTCTCTCACTGTCTCTCTCTGGCCTCTGTACTGGTGCTGCTGTGTTTCTCCCGTAATGTGTGCAGTCTGTGGCATTGCCTGTTCATTCTGAGGGTACAAGGTTGACAGTCCCTGGTTGCTATTTCTGACTGGTAGTTAGGAGCCCTAACTCTTGCGTAGCATCTTGAGTGGTCGCTCTGATCAACAGTTGTATAATATCGGGATGTCTGTAGTGCCATGTCGCGCATGGATAGGTGTCCTTGCAGTCATCTCCGGTGGGTAACCCTGAGGCCACATTATGAGTCAGGTTGTGCCAAACTCTCTCTGCCCACGTCATGGGTGATAACCGTCGGCGTCCTTTAACTCAGGCCTTCTCTTCTTCTAACACGAATTTCACATGACTTACAAAGACCGTAAATACAAACCCAAACCAGCCCTCCAAAAATCACCAAACCCTTTAAACATTTCGTTCTCCAACACCCGTGGCATTAGAACCAATTGCTGCAGTGTGGAATCTTTCCTCATTGCAAAGTGCCTGGATATACTGGCTCTGTGTGAGACCAATCTTGACACCTCTATCCCTTCCTCTGATCTCTTGATCCCTGGCTACCTTCCTCTCCTCAGAAAAGACTCTCTAACCCACATGCATGGCCTTGGTGTCTACGTCAAGGACCATCCCCCTCTAGCTAGAGAGTGCTATCTCGAATCCCCGGAACATTTGTACTTGTGTCTCCGGCTATCTCTTCTCAATGCTGTAAGCTATCTCTTCTTCCTCTATTGCTCTTCATGCTCTCAGGACTGTGGAATACTTTGTCATTTCTGACAGCATAGACAAGGCTCTCTCTCTCCATCCGTTCGCTCACATATTTGTGTTTGGCGATTTTAACGCCCATCGCAACAAGTGGCTTAAGAATGCTACTACCGACCTCACAGGCATTCATACTCTCAACTTTTCAGTTTCTCAATCCCTCACACAGATAATTGATTTCCCCATGCATTTTGCTTACAACCGGGATGGTAAGGCCTCTCTCCTCGACCTGTTTTACCTCCATCCCTCAGTCTTGTATTGCCACGCAGCTTTGTCCTCTTGGTAACTCCTATCATGCTGTACTGTCAATTTAGTATCTCCTTCAACCCCACCCCATGCAAAGAGCCTCCTACCACCAGAACCTCGTTCTGCTACCAATGAGCTGACTGGCACTCATTCCGTGATTTCCTCTGCGATGTCCCCTGGGATGCTGTATTTAAGCTCCCTGTTCAAGAATGTGCTTTAGAGGTCTCTTCCTGGGTTAAAGCTGGAATTGACACTTTCATCCCCTCAAGGAAATTTAAGGTCAATTGCCCATAGGAACCAATGTTTCCACCTATTTCGTAGCCTTATGTTCGACTGCAATAGACGCCTATTTGCCTCCGCCTGTAACGAGTGTAAGTGTGTCTTCCACGAAGCTAAGTCACTATATGCTGCTCGGATAAAGGAACGTATTGCATCTCGCAAATTCGTCTCCAAGGATTATTGGCGTCTCTGCAAGAACGTTCTGAACAATAGCAAACCCTCCATTCCTTCCCTGTTCAATCAGTTCGAAGTCCTGACCCTCTCTGCCAACAAGACTGAATGCTTTGCTCAGAAATTTTCTCTTCCAATTCAACGCTTGACTCTTCCGGGGTACCCATGCCCGATTTCCTTCCCAGAACTGAGGCCCTTTTGAGCAGATTGCACATATCCCCGTCATTGGTATTGGGCATTATCTCTAACTTAGATCACCAGAAAGCTATGGTGGGGATGGGATACCAGCCATTGTCCTGAAGAAATGCCCGCCTGAATTAGCACCTGCCCTCTCTAAATTATACAACTACTGCCTCAATGAGTCTTGTTTTCCTGACTGCTTGAAGTCCTCATCCATTGTTCCTGTCTGGCGACCCTTCCGACCCTTCTAATTACCGTCCTATCAGTCTTTTACCTCTCTTTGGCAAAGTCTTCAAAGCCCTTATCACCACCAAAGTGATTAATCACCTGATATCCCATGATCTGCTCTCAGACAAGCAGTATGGTTTCCACTTTGCCCAATCTACAGCCGATGTGCTTACGGCCATCACTGAATTTGTCTACGAAGCTATTCATAATAATGGTGAAGTTCGTACTGTGGCCCTAGACATCTCCAAAGCATTTGATAAGGTTTGGCATGCCGGCCTTCTTCGCAAGCTTCAGGGTTATGGTATTACAGGTCAATTGTTTAACCTAATACAATCATTCCTGTCAAACCGTGAAATGATGGTCGTTCTCAACAGATTCATCTACAGCTCCTATCCCACTAACGCAGGTGTTCCTCAAGGCTTCATCCTAGGCCATACTCTTTTCCTTATATTCATAAATGATCTTCCTGACACCATAGGTTCTCAAGTCGGCATCTACGCGGATGACACCACAATTTACTCCTGCCTCAAAAACAAATCTAGTGATGCTGACAAAGTTAACCTGGCAGTTCAAATAGAAAAGGACCTACAATCGGTTGTGAACTGGGGCAAGAATTGGTTGGTTAACTTTAACGCCTCTAAAACAAAACTGCTCTCTATTAACCACCACAGGGATCCATCCCTGCATCCCATTAGAATGTCTGAAGCCCAACTTCTCGAGAGCTCCTCTCTGTGGCTGCTCAATCTCACGCTGTCCACTGACCTGAGATGGAACAAATAAATCGAGTCAATTGCTTCATCCACCGCAAGGAAAGTTGGCTCCCTGTGCCGGGCCAGGAAATTTTTCTCCTCGGAATCGAGCCTCCAAATCTATAAATCAACCATTGACCCTTGCATGGAGTACTGCTGCCATATATGGTCTGGAGCCCCTGCTGTTTGCTCCAGGGTTCTTGATAAGATCCAGAGACGGATATGCAATGTAATTGGCCCTGATCTGTCATCTCATCTGCAGTCGCTCTCTCACAGACACGCCGTTGGCTTGTTCTGTCTCTTTTACAAATACTTTCACGGTAATTGCTCTGATCAGTTGCTTTCACTGGTTCCCAGGTCTCATGAATTTAAGCGTCCTACGAGGCTGGCATCCCATTCCCACCCCTTCATCGTTGAAACTGTTAGATGTAGACGTCTCTTCTACTCCAATAGCTTCATGTCTCACACCTCTCGCCTGTGGAACTCCCTTCCTTATTCCTGTTTCCCTGACGAATATAATCTCCAACTATTTAAGTGTAACATCAATCGACTTCTCCAGTTGCCTTGATCTATCCACTTCCCTTTTCCACATCCTTTCCCCTTTCATTCCTATCTGCTCTCGCTTCAAATCTTCTGTATCCCCCTTGCCTTGATCGATCCACTATCTTTCTCCACATCCTCTCCTTTACCACTCCTATCTGCTCTTTTCTCCAAACCTTCTTCAACCCCTTGCATGCTAATGGCTTCCCGCCTTGCTTGGGGTGATAAGCTTAAAAAAAAAAAAGAAAAAAAATATAGGAGGACTGATATTACATAACAGTTCTGTACTCTTTGTTTCTAAAGACAGTTTCCTGTTTCTTAATACTTAGCATTTGGAAGGTATTTTTTTGCTTTTCCTATGTCCTTTCAAACTTAGATGGCAGATTTTCTGTCTTCTTTTAGAACATTTCCCAGTTATTTATATTTTTGTATTCATTTTGCCATTTCTACTTCATAGTTTGAATCTTGAGCTGTTCCGCTTTCTGACAACCGTACATTCTGTCTTGATATAATTGATGGTTTGTCTTTTCTTCTTGCTTTCTTTTACTAATTTCTGAAGGAATTACCGTAGTTTCCTTTGTGTGTCTGTTCTCAACACCATGTCATTTGCATATCTTATGTTAACATTGTGTCTACAAATAATAAATCCTGATAGGATTTCCAGTTTTTTGTTTTTAATCATTTCACCCCAAGCAAAGCAATAAAGTAACTAAGAGGTTATTCAGTGTGAAAGAACATGAGAAAAAGAAAAAGCATTATTAAGTGGAATGAACATACGAAAAAGAAAAAGCATTGTTAAGTGTGAGAAAAGAAACTGTTAGTCTAGGACTTATGGTTACAACTAGCATCTACAACTGTAAAATGATGAGACCTTGCTGCCAATGTCGTACTGTGCTGAAAGTCTAGGAACCATAGAGAAAAGTTTATCTGAAATATAACCATGAAAGTGTTTATAGAAAAGGCACAGGGAAGCAATATTAAGTCAGTGGGAAAGTAACTGTACCTGAGATGCCAGGTCAAGACCAATAATATTGCAGATTCTTATTTGGATTTTATCAAGGATCCCTATATATGTATTAATAGCAGCAGATCCTATATGACAACAATATACAATGCATAGATGAGTGCTAGACTTATAAATAGGTAAGACAAGTTCTAGAGAGAAAAATTGTCTAGTTAAGCGCAGTGGCTCAACTTGCCTAGCAGTAGACTTAGCAACTGCTTTAATACAAGATTTCCACTTCGTGTCAGCAGAAAATGTTATCCACAGAAAGCACTGTGAGTTATTTTCCTGGAGATTAGCATTAGTGATGCTGATGGATAGCACAAAAGTTTATCTAAGATGATAAAAAGAGAGCTGTTTCAGTTTTGAGAAGCCATTTATTGATTATATTTCCACTTCATGTCGGCAGAAAATGTTAACCACAGAAATCACAATGAGTTATTTTCCTGGAGGTTACTTTCAGTCCAAGGCCACATTCATAAAACACCCAATCAGCAAAAATTACAAGAGCAACATTAAACCCAGTAGAAATTATTTACAGTCCGCAGAAGATGAAGTAGCATAGTCTCTGTAGACGTCAGAAGTTAAAGTTGAAAACATTTCATTAGAAGAATATGAATGAGAAATTTTAACCAGCTTATATTTGGTTCACTGGGCAAATGCAAGTTAAAAGGAAGAGAGAAAATCCTGCTGCTGCTTGGAATTGTCCAAAACTAAGCTGGTAACATTTCATCATTAGCAAGCAGACCGTATGCACATTGAAATCCAAAGGTGATTTGGGAATAGTGAAAGATGCCTCCCAAAAGTTAATGTTGCATTACAGATCAGACCAGACATCAGGTCCATTGACAGGGTGCAGTTTCTTTTAGTTAAATGCTTGTATTTTATTTTGTTGATGTTATAAAGATTACCATTTCATTTCCATCCTCCATTTTGGTTATTCCTCATTCAGTAACCCTTCCTAGGTTACAATAAAATATATATATATATATATATATATATATATAATGTGTGTGTGTAAAATACATTAAATACAAAAAATAGATTTAAAGAAATGTACTTATATATATACCCAAATGCAAATATATAATTATATACATATAGTGCTACACACCTCTCCTATATATCCCATAGATAAAAACTCTTCCTTGTGTGATCATTTAGTAAAAACATTTTGTAGATAATCAATGAACATAAATATCCCGATTTTCATTATGAACAGAATATTTTCATGAATAGAATTGCTTAAGGTACTCAGAATCTTTGTAGTTTTGAGTAGAAGGTGTTTAATTATCTATTTAAAATTGAGGAAGAAAAAAATAAAACAGTCTCTAGCTGAAATAATAAATCCTTCTTTCACAAGGATCATGTTCAGGCCAGTCATTTTACCTTGACAGACGTTGCTCATTAACAGGAAATTACCTGAAATAAATCGAATTCTTCCAGGTGTCATAATTGAGTCTTGTTTGATTGCAAGGAGAACAAAATCAGTAGGCAAAGGTAGAGTTAAATTTATACTCAATTTGTTTACATATTTTTGAATAAATTAACAAATTATCAGTACATATAAATTATACATGGATTTTATAGTTGTTTTAAATTCAACAAGAGATTAAAAACTTAAATTGAATTACCTATGAGTGACCCTCTTAGTTTTCTTTCAGCATGCTTATTTCTAGAAATTAGAAAATTAGACCAATTTCAATAAGTTCTTCCTAAGAACTCATTTTATCTCAGACATATCAATGATGTCTTAGTCATTTTTCCCAAAAAGCATTGAGATAAATATTATTGTTAATAGTAAATCTGCCATTTATCCAGGAATTGAATATTTCTACCACATCTGCTCTGGTGCTTCTGCTACGTATCTAGAGATTCTTGAAAAAATCTTAAGAAGAATCTGTAATGTTTGCGGTTCTGACCTGGCTTCAGTCACTTTCCCACTTTGTCCATTCTATGATTAGTCCATTCAACATTCTGTCTTTTTGACCATTTGTCCTTCGACACTCTGTCTACACATGGAATTCCACAGGTAAGACACTCAAGAAAAGAAAATTAGAATTGACTGTTGTTGTATCTAGCTAGTAAAATGGTGATAACTATTTGCCAATCTTAAATTCATGCAATTTCAGTAATAAGGAGAATAACTCAGTGGAACAATTACCATGAAAATATTTGTAAAAAAAGAATGAGGAAAGCCGCATGACAGTGGAAAGTCAAAATGTTGGGTCAGGAATTTTATGTGTGTTAATAGGTAGCATTATTATCATTATTTAATTTTTATTTTTATATAATCTTTTATATATTTTATGATGCATGAGAGAAAACAAATGAAAGATTTTAATCTATACGATATGGGTGAAGGGACAATGAATTAAATTTATTTCTGAGAATAAAAGTGTACATTTATGTAAAGCCCATGCACTTGTTTATTTATAAAACTTGCTGCTGCTTCTTTTTCATGCTGTGTCCTTTGATGACAGAGGCGATTATGACTCTCCACAATTTCCTATCCTTTGTCACTCTTAGTAAATTTTGTCTTTTTGCTGTCTTTCCTGAACACTTTTTCTCTCACGCTTCCCACCTGTGGAAATTTCTTCAGGCTTCTTGCTTTCCACTTAACCTTGATCTTCAAATATTTAAATGCAATGTCAATCATTAACTACTGCTTGTTCTCTATTCTTAATGTTTTTTTTCTCATATTTCAAACTCAGTTACCTCAGTGTCTTAGTGGCTTTATTGCCTTGTTTGGTGTGAAATGATTAATTAAAAAAATTGCTTTGTCTTTAATATCTGAAAATAGTGAATCACCATGACTGTTGTTGTGAAAGATATTGGAGTAGTTTTCTATTTCCTTCTACATGATTTTGAATTCAGAGTTATTCTTGTTATAAAGATGTGCATATTAGCAAACAAAAACACACAAATTAATGCTGGTAAGGTGAAAAAGAAAGAAGACGAGTTGTTAAGATAAAATTATTTGTATGACAATACAGAGGGTATGAGTGGATTGTGTCTCTTTGTGGGCAAGGGAAGTGACTTGGAGGGAAGGGAGAGTCACTAGGCCCTGGAGTTGATGTATTTGTCAGGTCCATTGACCAAAGTGTTGATGACTCTCCCATTCACCACAACTGTCTACAGTTTGTGAGCAGCATTCTTAAAAGCAGCTGTGGTGGATCATAACTCATTGTTTGTTTGTTTTTTTTTCATGATTTTGCTTTGGTGGTAACATTCATGATTGGCTCCTTTTATGTTGTTTTACTTTTATTTGTGAGAGGATTTATTTTGTGAGCTGGATATGATGCTCAGAGCCTCTGCGCAGAGAGCTTCATTTTTATTTTGCTTTCTTAGCATTTACATCTAGGAAACATACAGAGCGAATCAGAAAGAAATCTAATTTGAAGTAGAGTATGGCATCTATTGCCAAGAGTGGCAGCCAATCCAGATTAAAAAGATCTATTCTTCTATGTTAATTTAATCACAGCTGAGAATAAAAGAAATGCTTTTCCCATGAAGTGAATGCAAGTGGTTGGACTTGAATTTTAACTTGATGTTCTATGGTCTTGTGGAGGACTATCAACAACATCTGACAGCAAGACTTCTGATCGGGAAATTGGACGTTTTGAGGAGCATTTAACCACTTCACAATTTCTGTTGTTCCTAGGTTCACCCTGATCTAGGGTAGTAGCACCTGTTAGGGACCCAACTATGGACAAACAGTGAACTCTCAAACAGAAATCAAAACATTAGGAAAGTATAAAAATAAACTTTTTAAGTAAAATTACCAGCAACACATTTTTTTGATAGTTACCAACAATAAATTTTTATAGTAAAATTTCCAAAGATCCATTTTATAGTAAAACTAGAAGGTGTTGCATGCTTGCTATTGTTTTGCAAAGTAAGATATATTCACTACTTGAAATATTTGAAACAAAAATTTTAAATGAACATTTAATTCCTAAATTGTCTTGTTTAGGAAAGTTTTACAAATTGATGCCAACTTGTTGAAAACTGAGTAAAATGCAAATTTCAAACACTTTTCTGCACTATATAAGACAATATCCCTAAAGAGAACTATTTTTGATATGAAAATCAAAACAATCCTCACATAAAAGAACAGTAATGAAGGACAGTTAATTAATGAAATAAACTTTTTAAAAATCAATATGCAAATTGGTTAAACCTGAAGAGTGATATTACCTAGAAGAAGATAATATACAGATATTGAGCTTTTAGTGTGTAAATTGATTTTGATTAATTTATAACACCCTATTTATCATCTTTCGTTTGCAGCTCTGTCTTTGGGCAGAGTGTGCACAGGGCGAACTCTGTCAAAGGACAGAGTGGCAACTGAGAAAAATTATACTGAGAGGTATCCAGCCCTAGGGAAGAGCTGCCCGAGGCTGTGCCCGCCTGTTGCACCAGAAAGATGGATTGGTGCTCGCACTGAGGTCAGTGCAACCGATGATTGTAGGTGCTGTGGGCAATTTTTGTTCCTTGTCCAGGTGTATGCGTTTTGTCGCAACGCGTCTTAGTGGGGAGATAGAGCAAATAAAATGTATACATTCCTCTCTCTCATGTTGTATTCACATTCTAATACTTATCAGGCACAGGGATCTGTCCCTGTGCTGGTAGTCCCACAGCTATGACTAGCTTGGACTGGCTCTATCCAGCTTAGAACAACTCTGATGAGCTAAGACCAGTGGCCCGAGTGAAGACACTTGGGTTTCCATATTAAGAACTAACCTTGTGTTACTACCTGACTCAGTGGGGTGTCAAATAAATACACTGTGTAAATTGCTCTCTTGAGTAACACATTTATGCAGTATGTAAATTGCTCTCTTGTAACACATTTGTCATCTCTCAGTTGCATCTCTGCCTTTGGGCAGATTGTGCTCAGGGGCAACTCTTTCAAAGGACAGTCACAACTGGGGAAAATTATACTGAGATGTGCCCAGACTTGGGGAACAGCTGCCTGAAACCACGCCCTCTCATTGCACCAGAAAGTGTGATCAATGCTTGTACCAAGGCCAGCACACACCCACAGTTGCAGGGGGCTGCTGGCAATTTTTGTTTTTGGCCCGTGCGTACACACTTGGGTCCCCACTTTAAAAACAGACCTTGTGTCACAACTCATCTTAGTGGTGAGACAGAGTAAATACTTAGTGTGAAAATGTTTTGATTTCAGTGTGCATACGGTCTGCTTGCTAATGATGAAATATTACTAGATTAGCAAAATTGAAAACATGGCATAGATTGTGAAAAAAGTTTTAAAATAAAAAACAATTTATGATTAATTTCATTTATTGAAAAGAGCAACAAGTTTTTACTTCTCATTTCATTTTGTTTGGTTATTTGTTTAAAAAATGCAGATCCGTAATTATAATTTAATCATGAAATAATATCATTCTCTTGAATTTATAATTAATTCAAAAGAATGATATTATTTCACATGCTTTGAATTTTTAATATTTAGATTTTGATATTAAACAAGCCATTTGACATGGCACTCATAAAAAAGCAACCAAACCAAATTGACTTTTTAATTCTATTTTCTCTGCTGATAACATAGCTCCTGGACATTCATGTATAAGATAAAGTTACATAATTCTGTTTTCTGATTGGTCAACAGAGAAGCTGTCTCAGCTAATCATTGGTTAATCAAATTTTGCATGCATATTAATATCCTTTTGGAGTATATACTCATGACTAAAAAAGAATTATCATCTTTTTTCTCTGAATAATAACCATTTATTTTAGCATCCAATTCAACTCATGAATTTGTAGCAATCATTCAGCAAGGCATCAGACTCTTCCTGTCTGATCTTCTGTGAATGCCACCAGTGGGGGGGACAAAATAGAGCAGGAGAGTTAAATATATAGAGAAATAAGTAGTTGTTCATCTGATAAACTCGTCTTTGCAATGGCAAAGCATTATCAGGATCACTTAGGAACAGTTGTGGAAAAGGATTACACTTTGTAAATAAAAAAAGTTACAGAAAAAAAATAGCAGTCATTACATTCATATTTAAATTACAACATGAAAAATAAATGGTAAATTTGACATTTAGAGTTAAACACTGTTATTTAATTGAAATAATTACAAAAATAATCCAAAATGAAAAACTAAATCGATGAAGCAATTGAAATCAATTTTTGTTTGTGATTTGTTTGACTAAAGAATGATATTAGCCCTGCATTTATCAATAGTCTGATACCATATATAACTATTTATTGATCTGTTATTGATTTTGATGAATGTATATTGATCCAGCAGATTGATTTTTAATACTAGAATATTGATTGAATAATTTCCTTTGTTTATAGCATTTTCAGTTTTGAATTGCTTGTCCGACCATTTCATCTCATTTCTTCATCAAGATGGTGTATACAATCAGAAAATAAAGTGACAGGTGACCTTGCATGTTGGTGTATTATAAGGTAGGTGATTTTTTTGTTGTTTTTTTTTGTTGTTTTTTTTTGCTTGTTTTTTTTTTTATTGTTTTTTTTAAGCAATCCAATCCAAGCAAGGCGGAAGTGCCACGAGCATGTAGGTGGTACAGTGAATGAGAGCAAGAGTAAAGTGGTGTGTTTGAGGAAAGGAGAAAGAGAAGGACAGGAAACTAGATCAAAGCATTAGAACATGTCTATTGACATTACATTTTAATATTTGGAGATTGTAGCTATTAGGGAAGCAACTAAGAGGAAGGGAGTTCTACAAATGGGAAGTGCGAGATAAGAAGCTATTCGAGTAGAAGAGATCATTTTAACCTAGTAGCATGCTTGAATTCATGCAATTTGGGAACCAGCAAAAGTAGCTCATCAGAGCAGTTGCTGTGAAAATACTTGCATAAAAAGACAGAGGGAAGAAATGGTACATCTGTGAGAAAGTGAGTAGATGAAATACCAGATCAGGACCCATCGTATTCTATCTCCGTTTCTGGATTCTGTCGAGGTCTTGTTACTTTTAGCTTTAATGCAATCTAAATCAGTATTTCTCAAACATTTTTAAAAAAATTCGGGACACACTTGTAGAATAACTGAAGTTCTGGGGCATACTTTAAATTTTAATAAGGAAATCATTAAACATGAAATTTGCAAATAGGAAAATAATACAGAGGTCTCTTGAAATAAGCATTCATTTTTTTTTTAGATATTACCTTGCTTGGTGTCTTTAACTTTTAAAAAGAAAGATTTTTATAATATAAAAATGATCCATAACTTACTGTTCTGTTAATGTGGGGCACATCTGGTTATCTTTCAGAGAACATTGATGTGCATGAATGCACCAACTGAGAAACAAGGATCTGAAATAAAAAATGATAAAGCTATAAGTTACAATCTACTCAAAGATTCCTTGAAAGAAGTTAATAGCAAAAGGGATGTCTTAAAATCTGACTTCCTCTGTTCACGATGGAGGCAATCATGACTCTCCACAACTTCCTATCTTTCATAGCTCTTAATAATTTTTAATTTTGTTATTTCTCCTAACCCTTGTTTCATTTACTCAAGCTCACTGAATAGGTTATACGCTGTTTTCCTCTGTCCCTCTTGCCTTCACCCTTTCCTGTGAGTATCAGATTTTTCAAGCTCTCTTTCCTCATTATGTGCCATAGAAATTTCAACTGTCAACATGTTAAGTATAAGTTTCCTTCTGGTTTCCATTTTCTCTAAAACTTTGTTACTTACATATTCAGTCTTTGGAATCCTCGGTATCCTTCTGTAGAATCACGTTTCTTTTGTTTGAGGTCTCATCATTTTTCAGTGTTAAATTCTTTAATGTTTATTCAGTGAAAATACTAGAATGTTGAATAATAAGTAATTTCATTTAATTACTTAGTCGAATATTATAGTGTTTTTGTGCTCAGTTAGTAAAGATCCAGGGTCATTTTTCAGTAAACTTGCTTATTAAGCCCCAGAAACCAATTGTAATGAAAATTTCCATTCTGGTGTAAATGTACACGATTATTAAAAATATAAAAATAAAAGTTTGCAGACGAATACGGTTTAGGAGTTACCATCAATGGTGAGTACTATGCCAACTTGCTGAGGCAGTTATAGCTCATAAATACAGCATAAGTTAAAACATATATAAATCTATAGTAAGTAATCCAAGTGAGTCCTAGTAATATAAAATATTAAAAATGATCCACAGAAGAGAGCTCAATATATTTATTATAGAGCAAACATTAAACATAGATAAAATTCAATACCCCATATGATTTATAGCCATTTCACCCAGAATGGGCTTGTCAACACCAAGGATTTACATAAAAAATTTAATTTATATAATCTTATGTAATTTCTCATTTTGAACAAGATTTAACGTGTTAAATATAGGTCAAGGTCAGCCCATGTCTAGAGAAATTTGAAAATTTTTCATCTTAATTTCTTTCCATTTACTCTATCCCCCACCCAAATTTATTCTTCTCTTTTTCTCTCCTTATCTTTCTCTTCCCCCTCCCTTTTTAAATACATTTGCTCTTAGTTGTGGATTTCCCTCCTCTTTCTTTGTATTTACAAAAACATTGATTCATTTCTTTATCGAACTCCTTGGTGTTGACGAGCTGGTTCTGGGTAAAATGAATGTTTATCTTCTGGGCTATTGAATTTTATCTACTTGTAATATATATATATATATATATATATATATATATATATATATATATATATATACACACACACAAGGTAACCAAAAAAGTTCTGTCCGTTTTTTGATTAGTCATTGAATGAAGTTGAAATATATATGAAATGTGTGTAGCAATTGTTATCAAGCTGGAAGTAGGAACATCAGACGTTATAAAAAACACACACACTGTTCCCGGCCATCATTTATAAGCCGGGCAGCTGTTAGAAGGATGGAAGTGTCTAGAGATGTTGTTCGTTTGCCTTACGACTTCAAAGTGGGCTTATCAGCAGCTGCATCAAGTCGCCGCATATGTAAAGCATTTGGGGATAGTGCTGTGGATGAATGTACTGCAAGGCATTGGTTTGGAAAATTCAAGTCGGGAGATTTGTCACTCCATGATGAGCCTCACAGTGGACGAATGATGGAGTCCTGAAGGTGGCCATTGAAAAGGACAGTAGTCTAACGTGTGGTGAACTTGCAAGACAGTTCAACGTTTCCAATGAAACAGTTAAACTTCACCTGCACTGCCTAGGTAAGATGTACAAACTGAGCAAGTGGGATCCACAAACGCTGTTGGAGTTCCACAAGTGTCAACGAGTGGCAACCTGCGTATTGCTGCTTTCCTGCCACCGTACCGCATCCTTATTCAATCGAGTGCTTACTAGTGATGAGAAGTGGGTTCTGTACAAAACTCCCAAGCGTTCCAGACATTGGTTGTCTCCTCAGTATGCTGTGCCTCACACCGCAAGACCACCTATTCACCCACGTAAGATTATGCTTTATGTCTGGTGGACAGGTCGTCAAGTGGTTCATTATGAACTGCAGCCAACGGGTCAAACGGTCACTGGAGACTTATACTCGCAGCAATTGAAATGTGTGCAACAGGCATTGTGCCAGAAGGAGCCGGCACTGGTGAATCGCAAAGGTGTGCTTTTCCTCCATGACAATGCCAGGCCGCATGTCATACGAGTGGTCAGGGATACCATACAGCAACTTGGGTGGGAGACTTTGTGCCATCCACCTTATTCACCTGACCTTGTGCCATCTGATTACCACCTCTTCCACTCCCTGGATAATCTTCTTTGTGGGAAATCCTTCACCAATGAAGCAGACTTGCGCAGAACCCTCACGGACCTCATTGTGTCACCCCCCCCCCAGTTCTACCACAAGGGCATTGAACAGCTGCAGACTCATTGGCAGAAGGTGCTGGATGCCAATGGGGATTACTTCGAAGACTAAATATAAGTTACACATACTGTAAAGCGTTTTTTTTTCCTTTAAAAAAGGACAGAACTATTTTGGTTAACTTGTGTGTGTGTGTATATATATATATATATATATATATATATATATATATTGTTCAAAAGTCTGAAGCCACCCCCAGAATTAGCATAGGAAAACTTGATAAAATAGTGAAAAAAATGAAATAGCATCATCAGAAAAATAGATTCTATTTTAACCAAGTCTTTATCAATAAGAGAGAACTTAATTTATATTAGTCACATGAATATTGAATTAATTAAAGAAACTCCTTAGTAACCCATGAGATAAAACCATGATATTACTGACACATTTGGGGTATGATAGTGGATGGTTTCCTTCTTTGGGAATGAGAATGGTATAATGGTGATAATTAATTGCCAATACTATGAGAATAAACAGTACACTGCATGATTTCACCCTCCCCCATTGTGGAAAAGGACTCTGTCAGATATCTCATAATACAAAATATCTAAAAGTCTAGCTGTAGATGCCATGATTATGTGGACAGAATTTAACACTGTTCAATCTCGGAATGATTTTGGGCACAAGAAAGTGTAGAGTTAATCCATTTCAAAGGTGATAAAGTTTAGGCTTTTTTCTCTGAAGAAACAGTAACAAAGATATACCAGGAATATTTGATTTTCCAGATAAATATTAGTAAGAAATACTTCACATCTCTATCACTATTTCCAGGGAAAGTCTTCAGACAAACTATATGCTTTAGTTCCGCCAGTTCTAACCTAAGAGCCATCATGCCATGCACATTGTATGGAACCACCTTCATTCCTTTTGTATTCCGTTGGTGAGATGTAAGTTCCACTTGATCAGCTTCTTCCCATGAAATGTTGCTTTGTTGATCCAACTCCCAAGAGAATGCTTATCCAATCCCAACAATCTGAACCTGTTCGAGTCTAGAGTCAACAGTTATCTTCCCATTATATCCTCATAAACTGAGTGGCTTTTGAGCCTTACACAGGGTCAATATTATTCTAAAAAAAAAGAAAGGAAAAAACATGAAAACTGTTGTTACCAAATGTAATGCATGAATGAGGCTGCTGGCAACTGACAATGATGAGAACGATACAATGAAACATCTGATCACATGCTAATTCAATGCCATTGCTACTCAACCCATCGGCCTGTGCATTGTATAATACACACTGCATTCTACAGAGTTTTAGAGTTGTCAACCCACAAGGGTACCATTATTGACAGTACAGCTTCAGTTACTTCATCTGGATCAGCAAACCTTGGGTTGTCAAAGACTCGCACCATGTCTCTTGATCAGTTCCAGTTCTTTTGGGCAGACATTTCAGTCTGGACAAATGGATAGCAAAAGAAATACTTCAAAGAGAAAAGGAAAGCATATAGGAGCAAGTATTATTCTGGACAACCAAAGGAAGTTGGAGAGAGCCACGATTGCCCATATTCTGAAGAAACATAGCATGTAGTGAGAGAGTATTTTAATATTGTAAATATTTTCACAATCCTACTGTACTCAAATTCCACTTAAATTTCCATTTTTAAAATAAGAAACATTTTGTGTTGATTAATGATGAACTTTTTTTACAAATTATGGATAATCACTTTTAGACAAGGACCAAATTTTTGTCAGAAGTTGTATGAAATTCATGTCAGAAGAAAAGTACCAGAAATATGGTCCAACCTTTCAACTTACATCATCATTAAGGTAGTTAGAGACAGTGAGTTTCATAGAACTGGTGACTGTTGTAATGTAGGCAAAAACTGTTCTCTCATAGGTGTGAAGTGTGTTTTTTTTTATATATTGTGGGATTGAAAAGTAACTGCCTATTTTATGTATGATGGACTATCCTGTCTTGTAAAATGTATAGACTGATTGGAGAGTCTATCATACATAAAATAGACAGTTACTTTTCAATCACCCTGTATATTTAAGGATGTGAGCTCTTATAATTTTTTATTTATTTATCGATAATTATATTCATTGTATGAGTATTGCTTGAAGAATGATAAGAATTTGGCATTGTTTGTGAGTAGATGTTTAATGTTACTATGAGATCCTGATGCTGCTTATTAATGTTATCTGATGGTACTCTGCTCCGATAGGTGGCAGGTAAGTCCTTATGAGAATGTGTTTGTGGTATATCCTATATTAAAAGTTTCATGCTTTTGAATTACAGAGAAACATTCACTGAGTGGGTAAGTATATTCATACACAACATTAGTCTTATTAAGGACTTGAAAGATTAGGATATATTACATTTAATGAATAAATTTTGACAGTTTTGTATTATGATAAAGAATGAATCTAATGTATTTATTTTATTGACTGCTTTTATATAGCTATGTATGAACTTTTTTATGGCTGTTTTGAGATTTTTGTAAATGTGGTGTTTTTGATTTTGATAATATATGTTAATAGCATTATTGTCAATAATATTTTTATAACTATGATTTTATTGCTAAAATTTTTGTTCATCAACTACATAATTGGGGGCCCCATTATTGATAAGTATTAGTTTAATATTATTTAATTCTATAATGAATATTGTTTTGGATAAAGAAATAATTTTAGCTCTTTGGATTCAGTTATTAATGACAGCAGATGGATATTTTTCAGGGCAGTCACTGTCATACTTTATAAAGTAAGAGCTAGAATTAGTATACTTTTTATATACAGAAGTGGTGTTTGGCTTGTGCTACATCAAAGCTACAAGATGTAGTGAAATTATGATGGAGTAAATGAGAGTAGCTAGAAATGGGATATTTTAAATCAATATTTAGTTAAAAAATGAAAAATATAATGTAATAATTTTTATGTTCTGTAATGACATTACGAGATTTAGTTTGTGTGAAGATATCATCAGTATATCGGACATGGTGGGTTTACTAATTTTATTGAATAATTTGCTAACTTAGTTGGAGAGAAAAATGTTGGAAAATAAAAGATCGAGTGAAAAATAGGTTTCAAATTGTAATGAACTTCTTGCTTAATCCATGTTTACAAATATTTTTGCTCTACCTTGAGTAGAGAAAAGGCAGCGTTCAACCATAGGGTGAGTTGTGTTCATTTATGGAAATTTTCATGCGGCCCAAAACTGGGGGATCAGTCATATTTCACTTTTTTCCATTAAAAGAAATATTTTAAAAATTGGTATTAAATAGTGTGCAATTTATTCATTCGTCCATGTCTAGAAGGATTTTTCATTTGGTCATATAGTGAAAAGTACAGCTTTCACCATGCGTGCGGTGTGTCGTTTGACAATTTACTGTGTCCGAAAACCAGTTCGCAAAATAAGCCTTCATTTCTACTTTTTCCTTTCTATCGAATCTTCATAATATAAGTGTCAAATTGTCATGAATTTCTTGCCTTATCCATAATTACAAAAGTTTTTTCTCCAACATGACTAGGGACGAGGCGGCATTCAACGATATGGGGACATGGACATTAGGTTTCTGGTCCATATTAGAGCATCTAGTGTAAGATGATAGACTACATCTAACAGGAAGGCCTCTCATCTGTTGGTTTCCAGTCCATATATGAGCGTCTAGTGTAAGCAGATAAATTATGTCCAGCAGCAAGGCCTCTGATGGTTTCCGATCCATATTTGAGAGTCTAGTGTAAGATGATAAAATACGTCCAGCAGCAAGACCTCTGATCTGTTGGTTTCTGGTCCATATTTAAGCGTCTAGTGCACAATGATAAACTACATCCAGCAGGCAGGCCTCTGATTTGTTGGTTTCTGGTCTATATTTGAACGTCTTGTGTTAGATGATAAACTAAGTCCAGCAGCAAGGCCTTTGATCTGTTGGTGTCTGGTCACTATTTGAGAGTCTTGTGTAAGATAATTAACTACGTCCAGTAGCATGCTCTATGATCTATTGGTTTCTGGTCCATATTTGAGCGTTTTGTGTAATATGATAAACTACGTCCAGCAGCATGGCCTCTGATCTGTTGGTTTCTTATCCATATTTTAGCGTCTAGTGTAAGATGATAAACTGTGTCCACACAGCATGACCTCTGATCTGTTGGTTTCTGGTCCATATTTGAGAGTCTAGTGTAAGATGATAAACTATGTCCAGCAGCATGGCCTCTGATCTTTTGTTTTCTGGTCCATATTTGAAAAAAAATTTAATTTAAATTTAAAAACGAAAATAATTCTACTAAAAATTCAAAATTCATTCTAACATTGAAGATGAGGCATTAAATTGCAGTAAGCTTTTACATTTGATTAGTAAATATAGATTTTACTTAATAGCAATATCATTTGCCAGGAATAAAATAATATCAAATTTTAAAAGATTTAAAACTTTATGAATTATTCTAATTAAAATTTAAAAAAATGAAAATAATTCTACTAAAAATTCAAAATTCAATTTAATATTAGGGATGAGGCATTAAATTGCAGTAAGATTTTCTATTTGATTAGTAAATATAGATTTTACTTAATAGCAATGTCATTTGCCAGTTAAAAATTAATACCAAATTTTAAAAGATTTAAAACTTTATAAATTATTCTAATTAATATTTAAATAAATTAAAATAATTCTACTAAAAATGCAAAATTCATTTAAAAATTGGGCATGAGGCATTAAATTGCAGTAAGCTTTTCCATTTCATTAGTAAATATAGATTGTACTTAATCGCAATTTCATTAGCCAGGTACATATTAATACCAAAATTTAAAGGATTTAAAACTTTATAAATTATTCTAATTAAAATTTAAATAAATGAAAATTATTATAATAAAAATTAAAAATTCATTTAAAAATGGGGCATGGGCCATTACATTGATGTAAGCTTTTACAATTGATTAGTAAATATAGATTTTACTTAACAGCATTATCATTTGCCAGGTACAAATTAATACCAAATTTTAAAAGATTTAAAACTTTATAAATTATTCTAAATAAAATTTAAATAAATGAAAATAATTCTACTAAATATTAGAAATTCGATTTAAATTTGGGAATGAGGCATTAAATTGCAGTAAGCTCTTACATTTGATTAGTAAATATAGATTTTACTTAATAGCAAAATCATTTGCCAGGTACAAATTAATACAAAATTCTAAAAGACTTAAAACATTATATATTATTCTAATTAAAATTTTAATAAATGAAAATAATTCTACTAAAAATCCAAAATTCATTCTAATATTGGGGATGAGGCATTAAATAGCAGTAAGGTTTTCCATTTGATTAGTAAATATAGATTTTACTTAATAGCAACATCATTTGCCAGGTACAAATTAATACCAAATTTTAAAAGAATTAAAACTTTATAAATTATTCTAATTAAAATTAAAGAAAATGAAAATAATTCTAATAAATATTAGAAATTCAATTTAAATTTAGGGATAAGGTATTAATTTGCAGTAAGCTTTTCCATTTGATTAGTAAATATAGATTTTACTTAATCGCAATTTCATTAGCCACGTACATATAAATACCAAAATTTAAAAGATTTAAAACTTAATTACCCAAATTGAAATTTACAAATGAAAATAATTCTAGTAAAAAATCAAAATTCATTTAAAAAATATGTGATGAGGCAGTAAATTTCAGTTAGCTTTTCAATTTGATTCGAAAATATAGATTTATAGCAATATCATTTGCGCGGTATGTCGTCTCACAATTTAGAGCATCCGAAATCCAGTGTGCACAAGAAGAGTGCATTTCTAATTATTCCTTTCTATAGAATGCACATAATATCGGTGTCAAATTGTCGAGAATTACGTGCGTTATACATAATTACAAAACTTTTGTCTCCATCTTGAATAGAGTCGGGGCTAAATTCAACGGTATGTGGTCTTGTGTTCGTTCATTTGAGGAAATTTTCATGCGGCCCTAAACTGGGAGATCAGTCATACTTCACTTGTTTATAACTTTTTTCCAGTAAAAGAAATCTTTTCAAAATTGGTATCAAATTGTGTGCATTTTTTCGTTTAGTCCAAGTTTACAGGGATTTTTCATTTGGTCAGATAGTAAAAATTACAGCTTTCACCATGTGCGTGGTATGTTGTCTGACAATTTACAGCGTCCGAAATGCAGTGTGCACAAGAAGACTGCCTTTCTAATTATTCCTTTCTATAGAATCCACATAATATCGGTCTCAAATTGTCGAGAATTTCGTGCGTTATCCAAAATTACAAAACTTTTGTCTCCATTTTGAATAGAGTCGGGGCTAAATTCAACGGTATGTGGTCTTGTGTTCGTTAATTTGAGGAAATCTTCATGCGGCCCTAAACTGGGTGATCAGTCATGCTTCACTTGTTTATAAATTTTCCAGTATAAGAAATCTTTTCAAAATTGGTATCAAATTGTGTGCATTTTTTCGTTTAGTCCATGTTTACAAGGATTTTTCATTTGGTCAGATAGTAAAAATTACAGCTTTCACCATGTACGTGGTATGTCGTCTGACAATTTACAGCGTCCGAAATCCAGTGTGCACAAGAAGACTGCATTTCTAATTATTCCTTTCTATAGAATCCACATAATATCGGTGTCAAATTGTCGAGAATTTCGTGCGTTATCCATAATTACAAAACTTTTGTCTCCATCTTGAATAGAGTCGGGGCTAAATTCAACGGTATGTGGTCTTGTGTTTGTGCATTTGAGGAAATTTTCCTGCGGCCTGATACTGGGAGATCAGTCATACTTGTTTATAAATTTTCCAGTAAAAGAAATCTTTTCAAAATTGGTATCAAATTATGTGCATTGTTTCGTTTAGTCCATGCTTACAGGGATTTTTCATTTGGTCAGATAGTAAAAATTACAGCATTCACCATTTGCGTGGTATGTGGTCTGACAATTTACAGCGTCCGAAATCCAGTGTGCACAAGAAGACTGCATTTCTAATTATTCCCTTCTATAGAATCCACATAATATCGGTGTCAAATTTTCGAGAATTTCGTGCGTTATCCATAATTACAAAACTTTTGTCTCCATCTTGAATAGAGTCGGGGCTAAATTCAACGGTATGTGGTCTTGTGTTCGTTCATTTGAGGAAATTTTCATGCGGCCCTAAACTGGGAGATCAGTCATACTTCACTTGTTTATAACTTTTTTCCAGTAAAAGAAATCTTTTCAAAATTGGTATCAAATTGTGTGCATTTTTTCGTTTAGTCCATGTTTACAGGGATTTTTCATTTGGTCAGATAGTAAAAATTACAGCTTTCACCATGTGCGTGGTATGTTGTCTGACAATTTACAGCGTCCGAAATGCAGTGTGCACAAGAAGACTGCATTTCTAATTATTCCCTTCTATAGAATCCACATAATATCCGTGTCAAATTGTCGAGAATTTCGTGCGTTATGCATAATTACAAAACTTTTGTCTCCAACTTGAATAGAGTCGAGGCGATATTCAACGGTAATATAACACTTAGCTCCATAATGAAAGGTTTCAAACTACAAATTTTTATAAATAAATAGAGGGATACCATCGATAACTTTTGACGACCGAACAGTTAAAATATTTTCAGCCAAAAATGCTACATATGGACACAAAGTCTTTTTTATTGTTGAATAGATTTTCTTTAAAATTTGTATATTTAATCTTATCTAATTCTAAAAATTAATTCCTTTTATCATCAATTTGATTTGGAGCAGTACTGGAGGTTTTTGTTATCCCTTTGAACCCCAGAGGGTGTTGGTATTTGACACTTTGGCACACCTCGCCATACAGATGTTCGATTTTGGGGGCACATTTTTCCATGAACTTCTATGATATCAATATTCAAGGCTACTTAAGTTGACAAAATAACTATTGTTTGTAACATTACAAACTGATATTTTATTCATCTCACACACATTTTTGTCTTGCTGGCTTCCGTAATTTGTTTTGCAAGCAACAACACAACACTTTTGGGGCATTGCTGGAAACTAGGTAATATCTGAAATGATAGATTAAGCTTCTTAAGTACAATAATTTCTTTTACTGCTTCAATTCAGGGGTAACTTTTCAAGCCAAATTAATTATACTATTAATTCCAACTTTTATCTCACCTCTTACCAATAAATTAAAAACAGAAATTTTAGAGGGTTGCCTTAAACCTGGGAATTTGGTATATTGTTAAAGGTTTGTAAAATATTACTTAATCCTTTAATTAATTATTGAGTTAAGTATCTAAATTTCTGGCTCTTGACAACATAAGTTCAGCTATTGCCTCCCAGAGTGCTGCTTCTCCAGGCAACACCCCCCCCCTCTCGATTTAAAAGGTGACTAGAGGTTTTGTCCGGTGCCTGAGGTCACCTGCAAAGAGAATGCCAAGGGCAGGGGGCTTTGGCTATTTTTGAGACAATGCCTCGTGGTGGGGCTGTAACACTATTTGGGTTGCTGGTAATTAATAATAATAATCATAATAATAATGACAACTTGGAATAATACAAAAATAAAAAAGAGAGCTGAGAAGAGACAGAAGGGAAGTGGTGGAGGTCACTGAGAGATTCCACAACTCCTGCCAATCATGAGAACCTCCGCCTTCAGCCTAGAGTCAAACTTACTCTGCAAGCCAAAACTTACCAGCTTACACAAGTATTGTGTCCGATTTAGGAAAGGGTTAGTTCAAGAAATACCTGTATGCGAACACAACTACTAACGAACCATTGTATGCAGTATTCGATATAAAAATAGTAAATATTTTTTAAATATATTTCAAGTGCTGTTTTTTCTGCAATTTTATTGTACGACTTGGGCCAGCCCAACACGAAGATGCCTGTGACGAATCGATCTTAGCCTCCTTATAATCAAAATAATCACAACGTGGGGTAAGGCAGGTTAGGATCGAAGAGATCACTCCATTGATCAAACCAGGATTCGTCTCAAGTTGACCACGATGAAGGTGTTACCATGAACCAGAATCGACCCTGAAATGTTACAGGGCAATCCACCACAGTGCACTTTAATCTTAGCCTTCTTGTGTGAAAAATTAGTTTTGTGATCAATTTGAATAAAGAAATCAATACTGGAAAAATGACTGAGCATCATGGTTAATATTTCGTACAATATTGAAATAAATTTTATTTTTATGTCATTTCATTAAATGAAATATTTTCAAAATTGGTATTAAATTGTGGGAAAAATTTATTAATTCATCCATGTCTACAAGGATTTTTCATTTGGTTAGATAGACAAAAGTGCAGCTTTGACCATGTCCATGGTGTGTCGTTTGACAATTTACAACTGGTTTGCTCAATGAGTCTGCATTTCAACTTTTTCCTTTCTATAGAATCCTCATCAAATAGGGAATTTCTTGCTTGATCCATGTCTGAAAATATTATTTTTGGAATATGTTGACCACGATGAAGGTGTTACCATGAACCAGAATTTGGATATATTTTTTTACTAACTATATCTCCACTTGTCTTTGATGTGTTGGTAAAGATTCATTTTTTTGAGACAAGTAATTTATTTTCAAATTTTCTTGATTAATTTGGTGGGTAACATTATGAATTTTGTGTTTTTTTTTTTTTGTTAAAAGTGCTGTCTTCGGAATTAGATCTCCTGACTCATCTTCTATTCAATTTTTCTTGTCTTTCAGATATATCAACTGTGTCATGTCAACTAACCAAGTGTGGATTGCTGATCCTTCTCACCACGGCATGCTGGATATTACTGGTTTTGATGGAAATGTTTCATGATATGGCAACCTCTGAACCTTCAGTATTAGATATTTTATACTACAATCACCGCTACACTCTAACTTCCCATTCTTCCTCTGACCATCAAAGAGGATCTCAACGTTGTCATCTACATCCCCTCATCTACTATTATTTTATTGGCTACAATAATAAATATTCTGTTCCATTTAGCTGTTGGTTTGGTCATCTTGTTGCTTTCTTTTTTTAAATTCTGATGAATTTAATATTTTTTGAGAACAATATTTCAAAGTGTTAAAGAAAATATTATTGTGGCGTAAAATATACACATATATTTAATAAAAGAAAAAAACAAAAATGCCACTCGTCTGAAAGCAGTGCAACATGAAAATAATTATAGTTAATTCTTTTGGTCATAGCATTAATTCTGGTCGTACGCACACACATATGATCTACATGGCTGTATTTTTGTGAACGCACCATCAACCCAGTCTGTACAGATTTTTGTATGCTCAACTTTGAGTTCTGGTATAATTTAAAATTTTCTTTCATGAAAGTAACGGAAGCAAAATATGAAAAATGTCCTGCTTCATAAATTCACTTTAAATGGGTCTTGCAGAAAATGAACATGTAAGATTTTGATCTCATACATCTGTAAAAAGTAATAAATTCGTAAGCATTTAGATAGCTTCCTTCAATTCTTACTGGCAATTAGTTTACAAGTCTATTGATTGTGAACTGATTATAAAAATTACACTTTTACATAAGGTAAAAAAAAACCCCTAAATTAGCATATCATTCTTATTTTTTTTTACTACCTACGAAAGCACAAAGTCTGTTTGCTCTACTTCATTAAATCTGATTATTTTTTATATAAAATATTCACATATTAAATGCTATTAAAACAAACAGATATCTGTTGTATTTGGGTTTGTATCTATCAGCTAAGCTCCTTACAATTTCACAATTCAAAAGAAAATTTTTAAATATGAATAATAAATTTGCCAATATCAGGGAACAACTTGTTCCAAATTTATTCTGAGTTATTAATTAAAATTTAAACATGTCTGAATTCATAACTTATCAAATGTCAGAACTGGGAATCCTTGGCTTTTTTCATGATTGTCATGTCAATTTTACTCTCCTCACAAAACTTAGAGATGCTGTTGCTAGCTTACTACTGATAACATTGTTGTGACATAGTCTTGTGAAACTGGCACCAGAGAGAGAAAGAAAAAGAAGCTATTTCCATTGTATTATGGTACCAGTTGTTGTTGACATGCTGGGTGATGTATATCTATTTATATGCATGTTTGAGGCTGCTCTCCCTTTGGTCAGGCATTTTTTAAAAAACATTTCTCAATAGAAATGATAAAAAAAATTTAAACCTTCATTTTAAGAAAGTTTTAAAAAGTAAGATTATTTTGGTGTTTCTTTTTAGAAATCATTTGACGTTTTTTATATACAATTGAAGTGTAGAAAATGATTCAAATAATGGAGGAAACTAAATTTGGCAATTCTTTTATGAAAGTGTATATCTGTATCTTTAAACTATTTGTTATTCTTTACGTGGTCAATTTAAACTGCTTTCAGATATTTTAAGTAAAAGTTTAACACTTTATTTAGCATTTTGATGGTGAAAAGAAATCTATAGATAAATTACATCATTCTGAGTGACATTTTAAGTACATTCTTGATTTTAAACAGTGATTTTCAAAATATCTATTCAGCAACAAACTAATAATTTTTTTTGCTTTTATTTAAAAAAAACAAAAATTGTAAATATGCAATTCTTATTAAGTATCTAACTGGGCTCTGTCCATTAATAATGCCCCAGATTTTCAAGAATTTTATCAATCCAGTCTGATAGTTAAAACAAATTGAGGAGATTATGATCATAACAAAGAAAATTCATTTGTTGCAAATTTTTCATGCTGAATCATATTTTCAGCTTGGCTCATCAAACCTGCAAAATGTAATACAGACTTAATATTTGCAAATCCAGGAAAACCTAAGTTTGCAATACTAGTGTTTAGATTGTTATTACTGTTACAAACAATTTTAAGTAAGCAGCAATTTACCAGGATGATATATGAGAATCAGTGATTTCATTTCTTTTATTTAAAAAAAAAAGCAAATCATTGAAAGCTACTAGCATTTAATGAGTTGTTCTATGCCAAGATTATATTACACAGTCCTCCATTGATATTGGATAAGGATTCAATGTTGCTTAACTTTTCATTTTACATTCTTCAGTCTTATCAAAATGTAGGAAAACAAATTACAAATAGCCATAAAGGAATTGCCAGAAACATTTTCTGATCTAAATGTTATGACAAAGATAACAATAATAGTGTCAATTGGATTCAAAGAATCTCAGGAAATGCTGACAGAAAAGCTAAAATGATCCAGATTGTAAATTTGATAAAATAAAGGCTCTGATAAATGGTACATGTTTTTGAGATTTGATTCATTAAATTCTACTTTTGTTATTAATGTTTTTACAAGTTACAGTTCAGTTGAAATGTTATAAGAGGAAATAGATTAGAAGGATTTTAGATATTTATCCCTATTTACACTTTTAATTTGATCTTCCTTAAATTACTACATTCAGAATTTCAGCACAAAGTTTTCTCTTAAAGGCAATTCTGGACACAGTAAAATTTTGTGAATATTGTTAAGTTTCTCACCTGAAAGCTTTTACTGTCATGTTAATCTAATTCCCTTCCCTACTTGTTAGTGAAAGTCATACAAAATCTTCTGATTATTACTTCATAACAATGGTGAATGTTTCTGACAAATATCCAGAAGTAAATCAGTGCTTGCAAAAGCCTAAACAAGTATAAATAAAAATTTGATTATTAAAGATTCTAATAATCTTTAATAATCAAATTTTTATTTATACTTGTTTAGGCTTTTGTACACTAATTTTGGAGGGCCTGAAATCACACTTGACTTAATAAAAATTTCCTACTTTTTTGAGAAGATAAACTTTGTCCTAAATCTTGCATATTCTACCTCAAACTTGTTCATTCTTGATACATTACAAATATTGAGATGTAAATTCATCAACTTTTTACTCAATGGCTATTGTTTCCATTCAGGAATTTCTTGGCCTTAGAAATCTGACTTTTGAGAATGGCCAAAGTTTTAGGAAATATGGTAAACATTTATAATGTATGCAAAATAACAATTTTTTAAATATGAAAATTGCAGCAAATTAAAAAAAAAAAAATATTTGAATAATTTTGTAGTATATACATTTGCAGAATACTATTTTACAAAAAAAAAATTGAGTTTTCATATTATTATTGATACATATCTCATGAACAATGAGATGTAAGAGGAGAGATTACTTTTTACATAACTCATCAAATTAAAACAAATTGACTATTTACATTACAATGGCACAGGGGATAAAGGAGTTGGTTAGATCCAGTGACAGGACCCAAGGAGTGTGAGTTCAATACTCGGTTAAGGCAGCAAAGAACTTTCAGAGGGAAATTAACAGGAGATAAATGACATCCATTGCACATGGAACTAGAACAGTCTACCCCAGTGAGCGAAATCAACCACCTGATGAAGGCCAGAGCGTACAACGACCAAAACATTGCCATAATTATGGCGACAATAGTCCGAATAAGGTACATAATACCTCATCTCAGAAATATAGACAGATACTGAAATTGACTATTCATTAACTGATTTAATTTAGCTTTTACTTGATAATCAAAAGATACTAACTTGTCTCTTTCATTTTTATTTATAACCTGAGTGGCCAACATCTACAGAAAAACTTCATCAATCTCCTTCTGAAACAGTTTTTACTAATAAAAAGTCAACATAATTTTATGTTAGGAAGCCTTTTTATTTTCACAGATCTTTGCTTCGTAATTGAAATCTTATAAAATGATAGTATAAAAAGAAATTACATCATTTATTGCTATAGAGATAATCTTTTCCAAAAGGCAACGTAGATTAGATTATGTGACTATAGTTATTAATCAATTTCAAAAATTCTACTTCTACAAAAAGAATCTGAAACCTGGTGAGAAAGTTTATCTTCATAGCAGGGCTTTATCCTCTCATTTATAAACAAGAATTTTTCAAATATTTTTAGTTCTTGACTTAAAAGTTTCCCCAATTTTATTTGCAAACAATAGAATATTGTGTGATGATAAATGCTGAAATACAGAAGAATAGTATTTCTGCTGACAGTGAACATATGTTAACAAGTAACTGATTTTTTTTTTGTTTTTTATTTCTCTGCTTGGAAACCTATTTTGCATATTTTAGTAAAGAATTTAAAAGTTGCTTCACAAAATTAAAAACAATAAATATTAAACCTTATTAATAATAATTACTATATAAACACCTTTTTGTAAAGCGAGGTTGTCACAGCTCATCTAGTTATAAGTGAACTTTAATTAAAGCTTAGGATTCCTAAGCCCGTAACCACTGAAATGAGTTATATACATCCAGTTGTTCCTTATACTCAATGCTACTAATATCTCTGTTTTGGGAAAACAAAAACTTTTATAATTATTATATCGATGTGTACAATTTTTGTACCATGCATTTTAAAACTTAAACACCGACTTGAATTAAGTTATTTTTACCAAAGAAACCAGAGCTTATCAACTGACTTTAAAAATTGTTTTCTTTAACTTGGCAACAAGTGAATTCTTAAAAGGATATAAACATCAAAGAGTGATTATGCCTAAAAGCCATTTGGATGACTGGAAGTGCTTAATATAAATTCATTCACCTTAAGATGAAAATCAAAGTGAGCCTTGCTCAGTAGTGAGAGCATATATCTTGATAGCTATTGGTGACCCAGATCTTTTAATGCACCTGTCCAAATCATCCTTCTGAATATTGGCTACTACATGCTGATTCCTACCTTTGACCTCAGCATCATAAATTCAAATTAGAAATAATACATTGGGAATGTAGGACATCCTTTCAGATTTATCTCCCCATTGCTTGGACAGAATTAGAATGCCTGTTTCTCCCAAGATTCCATTCTCGGACCTACTTTATTATTAATTTTCATCAATGACACAATAATTGACTCCTGTCTCAATAGGAAGTGTAATCAGTTTCATGTTAACTTTAATGCCTCCAAAATGAAACTTCTCTCTGTTAATCATCTGAGAGACTCCTTTTGGCCTCCCATCAGGAGAGTGACTTCTGAAGTGAAAAGATTATATTGAATCCATTGCTAGGTCTGCTGATAAGAAATTTGCTTCACTGTATCATGCTAGAGGAATCTCTCTTACATATTTATAAGTCTACCATTCAGCCCTTCTTTGAATATTACTGCCAGATATCATCCGGTGCTCCTTCTGTATATTTAGAAATTCTTGATAAACTACAAAGAAGTATCAGCAATATTATTGGTCCTAACCTGACATATTTGTATCAGTCACTTTCCTACCACCGTCATGTAGCTTCTCTGTGCCTTTACTACAAATATTTTCATGGTAATTGTTTTCGATGGACTCTTCGCTACGCTATCTAAACTTTAAGTGCAGTACTAGATTGGTGGCAAGGTCTCATCAATTTACACTTGAATTGGCTAGATGGAACTGCAAGTTCTATGCTAACAGTTTCTTTTCTCACACATCTTGCTTGTGGAACTCTCCTCTGGTTCCATGCTTTCCAGCCAACTTTGATCTTCAAAGATTGAAATGCAACCTCTACCATTATCTACTGTCTTCTTGATTACTCTACTCTACTCTTGTTGCTCCTTAATAATGTTTCTCTTTTTACTTATTATTTCACTCAATAACCCATAGTGTCTTGCATGGTGTGAAATGATAAAAAAAAAAAAAAAAAAAACTGACACTAACATCACCAATCCATACAGACAGACAAGACACTTCTGGGGGCCAATTAAATAAGGTTTTAGAATTTGATCTCTCAACTCTGCTTTCTATGTTAAAGAAAACAAATGACATTATTTCACATTAAACTTTATTTGTATCTGGCTTTAACTATTCTTGCAGAAATATTTTATTGGAAATAAATCAATCTAGTGTTTGTGTTGATAAATTTAAGAATAGATAATTGTTTTTATATTTACTTCATTAAATCAATATTTGAGACAAAGATTATTAAATATATGCAATTCAAATTTAAACTTAATCTTTCTTTTGTTAATTTGACTTTCAGAGAAAAATTGTAAAGTACAAAAAAAATATTAATTTTGTTCAGAAGACAAAATGTTTTTTAATGAAAAACACTGATAAGCTTAATAAAATTTAGATTTGATTAAAATCTTACCTTTTAACTTCATTTTACAAATAGGAGTGCTTCAGTATCAGTAGATATATAACTATTGAAAAGTTCTCAAGTTGACCAAGAAGCCTATCTTCCCACCAACCAAAATATGTGGGAAATCTTTTCATCACCTTCTCATATATATAAATGATATAATTTTAAGATATGCTATATTTATGGATTAAAGTGGTCATTGAAATCAACACCCACTTTGGGAACAAAGAAAATATGCACACAAATCATCCTTTAAAATAGTAACTACATGAACAGCACAATACTTTCTAAACATATCTGAGACAAAGAAAATCACACTAAAAATGTGGAAAATAAGAAAAACAGCATTAGTCTACAACAATAAATCTAAAAACCAAACTCTAGGGGAGAAAATAGCTATAATTACCTTCCCAGATGAACACAAACTACTGACTCTTCTCAAAATGAAGACACAAAAACAAATTTTTACTGTTACTTGAAAACAAAAAAAAATTAAAATATAATAATAACAACTAACAAGAAATACAAAAGTTAACAAACAAGACTAAATAGCCCCCACCAAAAAAAAAAAAAAATGCAAACAGATCCATTAGAACAATACAATAGACTTCTCACTAAGCATCACTGACCTGTATATATAAATAGCTGAGCAAAAACATAATGCATATGGCCTGATGATTGTGTATCAGCATGAAACAGACTATCACTTCTGGGTTTTGACTTCAATGTCCAATTATATAGTGTCTGTTTTTCGTAAAAATCAGCCAAATCTTCCATGTTGAATTTTAATGATTTCTAATTTTCTCTTAACCAAATCAGAAGGTTTGCTATTTAAAAATGCTTGTTTTCAAATCTAGTCATTATGCAAGATGATTTCGGTAAAGCTTTTTATAAAACTTGAACAGATATAATTTTATCTGTAAGCCATAAACTTACATGTTTTTTAAAATTACTTTTATAACTGCAAGAAGTAAAAAATAATTAAAGAACAAAGAACTCTTAATTTTTGTTTATTGGTTGTGTTGTCAACAATTGTGTGTGTGTGTGTGTATACGCTAAAACTATGTTTACATGTATGTATGCCTAGGAAATATATTTAGCTTGTGTAGATCTCATTTCTTTTGCACAAACTCGGATTGGTGTTGCTCCTTTTTAATTTTGTTTTCAAAGATTTTTAGCTCTGAAATTTTCATGTACAATTTTGGAAAGCATAAATAGTAAAAACTAAAGACGAAATTTGTAAAGATAAGTGCACTAGTCAGGACAAAGTAGATTATTTTCTGCCATTATGAAGTGAAAAAGAAATTAGAAGCGAGAATGTTTTTTAAGTTTCTAGCAAAATTTCTATTTCTTTTAAAATGTTAATGTCATCTGAGTTCAGAATAGAAATAGAAATTAGACTTGAATCAAAATATGTGCAGCCCAAACAATTCTTCTTTTTGCTCATCCAAATATGAATTAACAGCTTAGTTAATCAGGCTTCAGTAATTCATTGTATTTAATGTCATGCGAAACATTTGCTTGATTTTATATAGAAGTATTATTTGAAGACTACAACAAAACACTAATATAGTTATTGGAAAAAAAAAGATTTGTTCAAAAAACTTTTGTTCCATCCTAATTTCGTATGAATTCTCATTCCAGCTTCACAACCAACAACTGCAATATATGATTTTGATAAAAAACATTTTTCCTTAAAACCTTTGCATAGATTCATCAGAAATAAGCAAATCACGCAGTTTGTCTTTAAAAACATTTCCAATGGAATAAGTTGTTCTTTTTTTACTCAGAAATATTGACTTTTTCTTTTTTACTATTGGAAGATGATAGTTTAAACCTCTCCTAGATCATCCAGTGCCTTGAATTGTGTTTGAAATTTCTTATATTCATTCATAGCTGTCATTAATCAAGAGAATTAAATAAGAAACACAGATTTCATTCAAACCAACCGCATTCCCATCTACTTTTTTCAATATATCTACAATTCTTTTATAAAAATTGATTTATTATTATTTATATCATAATATAATCATTAAATTTGTCATCTTCATGTATATAGATCCTCACTCAATATCAGCAATAAACATTGTTTTTATCATCAATTCCAAATTAATTATCTTTATAAATATACTCCACTTCCTTAAGTCAGGTTTGTTTTATATAAAATCCTATTTCTTTTCCTGCAAAGATTGTAACCATTTTTATACTGACCTAATGTCTAATGTTAACTAGTGATGTTAATTATTCAATTCCATTTACTTAAGGACTATATAATTTTTACAATTTGTTAAAAAAAAAAAAATAATTTCTTTAATATTTTCTAATGCTTGAGTACAAGACAAAACCTTACATTCTACCACAAGTGTTAGTTATCATGAATATATATAGTGAAATAAATCTGTCGTTATATAACTTAAAATCTGACTCGATGATACTTATTACAAATATTCACTTAGAAATGTTTTTTTAAAATCCACATTATTCATATTTAAAATGATATGAGAACCAAGTATAACACAATTTATTTTAATCTACTGTTCTCAGAGGTATTTTTACGGTACAAATTAATCGTTTTTAAATGTGGCATGTTGTGTGATTTAATTAAACAATTTTCTCACTTACTTCTTTAAGACTGCTTTTTGTTTCCAGGTCATAAACCAAAACTTTTCTTAAAAACAATCCTAAAGCTAAAATGAATTTACTGATAGGCAGATTTGAATTCAAAGAAAAGCTGAAAATTAATAGGCATGTTATATCTGGTAATGTAGTGAAAAGGTTAATTTCCATCATTTGGTGCTGAATGTTTTATTTTTGTCTTTTTTCCCTTTTTTAACAAATGATTTCTTAATTATTCTTGATAACATGAAACTAGAACTTTCACTACTCAACGGTTTCCATCATTTTGCCTACTGATATAACAGAAGAAGTCAATCAAAGTTAGCCGAGGACATAAAGGGGCAACATGAAGTCTCACTTCAGACCACAATTATTTTGGAGTTTTTGTCAAATCTGATGAAAATTGCTTGAAAGATCAATGCAAAATAAAAAAGAAACCAGTAAAAAAAATAAAAAAAATCACTATTTTTCACTATTTACATGGGTCTTTTCACTTACGGCTGAACTCAATTATCAAGTTAAATGACTGTTAAACAATTAACTTATTGTTGCTTGCAGTGAAGTTTGTTTAAAATCGATTTTTTGTTTTTCACTAAACACAGTGGTGTAGAAATAAAACTGAGGCATCATCGAGCTTAGGAGGGTAAAAACAATTTCAGACATTATATAAATGTTTTTAACTTTCACAAAAACAACAGTTTCAAACATAGGACAATAAAACTATACTAAAATCAACACATTCTCTTCTTCAGCATGTCTTTTCTGTAGAAGAAAATAAGCGTTAAAAAAACAATTTCAGGTTTCATTTAAGAAATCTTTTCAGAATCAGAATTCAGTGTACAAACAGAAAATCCATCAAAATACAAGTTTGTCTTTTTATTCATTAAATTTTTTTTAAAAATGTCTTCTTTAAATTACTATATAAAAGTTAACAAAGCAATTTAAACCAGTGACTGCAATTTGTTTGTCAAAAAGAATCTTTTGCCTTCATAAATATTTTAAATTACTTAAAAATTGACCGTTAATGAATTATTTATTAAATTATGTGAAAATAGAAATCATAATTAAATTTAAATGCTGCTGATGATGATGTTCAATCCAAGGGAAATAAAAGTCATTGTGCTTTTCGATAGAAATTTCATTCACTATGAATTTTTGAAATCATTATTAATCTTCTTGTTCCTTAGTTATGCGCTGATATAACTCATGAATAACAATTTGGATTGTAAATAAACGTGGAAGAAAAAGATATATCAGCAGCCCTGTTTGGTTTCAGTAAGAGAAGGAGGCAATAATAATAATGCTCACCCCCTCTTCATGTGTTTATTAACATCTGTTATGGTATCAATCAGGTTCATTTTTTTGTGCCATGTGAGTACGAGTGAATGAAAAGAAAATAAACAAAATCTACTGCAGCAATCTATCGTGACATTAAATCCGCTGCATGCAAGACGCTTTATTGAAATGTGATTGGTCTCTATTTATCAATACATCAAAGATATTTCGAGATATGAAAATGATAATGTTCATTATTATATTGACGACATATGAACAACCCCAGGGCTAGACAATCCTCATGCTCCTAGAATTGGCATTAAATTTCTCTTCTGTATCTGATGGATTTTTGTTTATAACGCGACCACTTCTAGTTAGAATTCTGCCAGCTTCTAATTGTGGCATGATTGAATTGGTCTGCTCAACAATTTCTAACTACTGGTTCTTCATAGTTGAATTAATTAATGTACTACTGATCTTTGGATATCATTTTTTTTCTTGATGAGCGTAGAAATAGTTGCAAGGGAATTAACTCTGGATTTATCAAGATGTCTCAACATTTGCTTCAGTGAAATGGAAAAACGGGTCAATTTTTTCACTTACATTTGTAGCCTCTTACTTCTTTGAATGATGACCTCTTCATGATTGTTACTGCAATGACATAATAGGAGAAATTTTACAAGTATACTGTAGTCATAGAACTCACGATAAGCTTATTTATTCATTAAAGATAATACATTACAAAATTCAAATGGAAAAATCATGAAACTTTCATAGGTACTACTAGTTAATTATCATTCTATTGTTAATTAAAAGAATGATTAATTTAATTTTGGTTAATGCCGAATTTAGTATAAAATAGCTTCGAGGTCAAGTGAAAATATGTAGCAATGAATTTCACTTGAAGCTTTTAAAGCAAGATTAAATGTCCATTTTCAGTTTTCACAGTAAAAACAAAAAAAATGTTTCTAAAGTATTTAGGGGCCCTGTTTAGTTTTTTCATCATATGCTTAAATTTAAGGGAATCTAGTGAGATCCTTTCATCATAAATCACTTCTATATCATGTTTACAGATAATCAACTTGTAAACACAAGGAGAGTTACTGGAAAATTTGTATTTTTGAGTCGAGTATACAGTCTTTAATTTTGTGTCAATAGCTGAGGTTTAGAATTACAAATAAAAAGCTACCTAAATGTAGGGAGAATCTTGTAGGGAGACTGTTTTAGTTAAATTTATGAAAAATGATACAAATTTGATGGAATTGTATTGGAAGTTCACAATGCTGGCAGATTTATCATCACCACAAATAGTTGAGCAGAAAATCTTTAATACTTTAAACTATTTAAAAATTTCTCACAGGTTTTCTCGTTTTTTTTTTCTCAACTATTCCACTTATCATGTTTCAAAGGGTCATTTAATTTAGATATACTCTGTGATTTGCAGAGATAAAAATCAGATTTTATTCAGTGAGTTTTCTATTGTAACATTTTTTGCATATAAATGTCCGTTAATTTACTTCAAAAGGAATAGAAAATATTATTCCAAATTATCACATATACAAAAAGAGGAAAATATATTTTGATTTTAAAAGTATATATATATATATATATATATATATATATATATATATATATACTCTTTTACACAAACACTTATTGGAATCAAGCACCCTACACAAAATATTCAACAAAAACACAGTAAAAATCAGTTACAGTTGCACTGAGAACATGGCACAAATAACAAAAAAAGCACAACAGGAAAACTACCAACAAACCACATGAACAAATATCGTTTAAATGGTAATTGTTTACAAAACAACGTAATATACAAAGCCACGATAAAATCAAGAGATAATGAAGAAAAAGTATACATAGGAGTAACTGAAGGACCCTTGAAACAAAGAAAGTATGCGCACAAAACATCTTTCACAAATAGTAAATATGCAAACAGCACAATGCTTTCTAAGTGTATATGGAAAATTTAAAATAATACGTACACCACACCAAAAACATCTGGGAAAATAAGGAAAAGATCATCAGCCTACAACAACCAATCAAAAACTTTGCTTGAAGGAAAAAATAGCTATCATTACCTTCCCAAAATCAAAATAAATTATTAAATAAAAGATCTGAGATCATCTCATCAAAATGTAGACATTAAAACAAATTTTTACTATGTTACTTAAAAATCGAAAACTGAAAATAAATAAATTAACCCAAAGAAATCACCTGTTAGAAAAGACAAAATACAATAAATAAATAAAAAGAAAATCAATGAACACAAATAAATAATAAACAAATTAACAAACCATTATGACCAAAATATTAGTTAGACTATAAAAATATACAGTATAATAAACAACAAGTAAAATAAATTAATCTAAATTCATCCAAATAAATAAACTAACAATCCGATCCCTATAAATGAACCGTTAGAAAAAACAAATAAAGATAATCAATCCAAATAAATACATGAAGTAATAAACAAATTAAAAATGGCTCCCGCCAAACTAATAGTTAGAATAAACTACAACAATCAATCCCAAAATTGAATAAATAGCTTTATTTATCTTCCCAAACCAAAAAAAACTATTAAATAAGCGATGTAAACAACTTTTTATTACATTAATAAAAACACCGATTAAAATAAAGATAAAAAAATAAATATATAAAATAAGAAATAAAAATAAAAAATATACTAATAAATAAACAACTTCCGGTAAAATAACCGCCAAAATAGACTACCCACAGTGCACCACTGACACGTATATATAAATAGCCAAGAAAAATAACAGCACTCATGCGTCTGGCATGAAACAAATTGTCACCTCTAAGTGTTGACTTCTATATATAGATGTGTGTGTAAATCATTTGTAATTTGGTGTTCTCTTCCTACTTGCAAACCACCGATCTACCACTGGGTGGCATGCCACTACTGTTCACCACTGGTGACCTGCTGTCAAATTTCCAGTGTGTTCCTCTTGGTAATAAATGGCATTCAGTTTCTTGTGTATGGTTTGATTTTACCTTAACTTGATTCCTCCTTTTGCTGATATTGTCTTTCTGCTCACTGAGCCAATTAAAAATAACCCTAAATCTACTAATATTACTTTTACTAATTATGGACTTGATTCTTCAAAGTTATAAAGCAAAGACTTTGCTGAAATATCAACAAATACTTATCCCCAACTCAGGTTACACCATTAGTATCAAACATTTCAGTTCATGCTGTTGGCACTGAACTACAAGAAATAATTGATGGCATCACACTGCTTATTAGTTTCTTTTCTAACAAACTTACAGAACGATGAAATCTTCACACATTTTACTGTGAACTCCTATCTGTTTACTTGACAATTTTACACTTTTAAGGACATAATGCCACATTATTTACAGATCACAAACCTTTAATAGTAGCATATAAGAAAGAAACAACTTTAAAATCATAAATACAAAAACATTACTTATCTTTAATCTCAGAATATATATCAGAGATGAATGATAAAAATATATCGCTGACTATTTAAGCCAGCAAATTTTTATGAGCATTATCATTGCCAAGGAAAGAACAAACACAGATTGAAATGTCAACAGCGTGTCTTGATCAAATGTGAAGAATATCTACATAATTGTGTGAAAAGTGACAAAAATTGTTAATATGCAGTTCATTAGTTGCTGTTGGCAAAGAAAGTGATTAGGGTGTTGTCAGAAATTCCCCTGTAAACACTAGTGGTTTGCCGAACACAAGATCTGCGGGTGATCATTGCATATCCTTCTTTAATTGAGAAAGTGATAGCATGACAAATGGTAAGTTATCCATCCAGGATTGGTTGTTGCTTGTCGGCTACAAATTCGAGGTCAAGTTGTTCCTTAGTGGCGTTGAATAAGAATGCTCTCGATAGGGTGTCTGCGATGGTGCTAATGTAGCGTATGTCAGTTGTAAACTGAGAAATAAAATCTAGCTGTCTGGAGTCACGGGTGTTATACTTGTCTGATTTAGTATGAAGGGCATAAGCTAAAGGTTTATGGTTGGTAAATACCGTGACCTTCTAAAATGTGTCAAAAATATTTGATTGAAATGTAAATTGCTAATAACTCTCGTGAGAAAGTGCTCTATGTTTTTTTCAGTTGTGGTAAGTTTAACTGAGAAAAAGAAAATAAGTCTGGTCTCTTTTTCCATGTGCTGATCTAAAACAGCTCCTATGGCTTCTGATGAGACATCAAAGATGGGTGAAATATGCACTGTTCCGTCGTCACGTAAATAATTGAGTTTAGTAAAATTTGCTAGTGCATTTCTTGAATTGGTAAAAGCAGCAAGAGATTCATCCGACAGAGTTATCTTCGCGTTTTGTGTTCTCTGGCCACAAAGTAAGTTGGTAAGAGGTGCCAGGATGTGGGAACAGTACGTGTTATATAGTAATTTATCAAGCTGAGATAACGTCGAAGTTGTCGGAGCGTAGTTGGTTGAGGAAACTCTCGTATAGCTATAACCTTCTCTGCGACAGGTGTGATGGCAGAACCGTCAATTTTATGTCCAAGGAAATTTAGTTTAGTCTGGTTTGATTTTTAAGCCGGAATGTTCCAAACGCCGACAAACTTGCATGACGTGAAGCACGTGTTCATCCATGTTGGCGCTTGCTAGTAGGAGATCATCAATGTAAGAAAACGAGTGCGACAAACCACAAAGTGCTTCGTCGATCAGACGTTGAAATGACTGTACCGCGTTTCGAAGCCCAAAAGCTATTTGAAGGAATTCATAAAGACCAAAAGGAGTTGTGATCGCAGTCTTATGGATGTCTTCTGCGGACACTGGGATCTGGTAGAAAGCTTTTCGTCTATAGTCTGCGCAGGGTCTCCACACCCTCTCTTGTTCCTTGGGAACTATGTGGAGTGGAGATGCAAAAGGGCTTCATGAAGGGTGAATTATGTCCAGATCCAACATATGCTGAAATTCTCTGGCCTGAGTCTCTGTGGCTTCGAAAAAACTGGCGAGCCACTTGTCTGGATTTTGTGTACGGTGCTGTGTTTCACCGTTTCTGTGTACGTAAAAAGTTGAATGAGTGAGGGAAACTTATCCAGTACGTGCTAGAATGGGTTATTCTCTGGCAAAGCAATGCATAATTTACTTGGCGTGAGAGTACAGGTAAGTTTCATTGTTTGGTCGATGAGTATGTGGTTTGGCATATCCACTGTAATGTGCTAGGAAATCTGCGCCAAGTGTGGGGAATTTTACCTCCGCCACGGTGAAAAACCATTGGAATGTTCTTTTTAATGCTATGTTTAAGGTCATTGGAATCTGGCCGAAGGTTTGGATTTGAGAACCATTTGCTTCACGTAAAGTGTATGAAGATTTCTCCATAGAAAAACCTGGTCTGGGCGGAATCACACTGACTTGAGCGCCTGTGTCGACCAAAAATAATTCATCTGAATTACTGTCTGGAACATAAAAGAAACAGTTGATTCTGTCTTCCCAGACAGCAGACACCGTCTTCATGTGCTGTTGGGGCTGGCATTTCCTGCCTGTTAGTTAGGTGTAGATGCCAAGCTGCCTGCCAGAAATTGCGGTGATACCGACAGGTAGTAGTCACCCTCCCTTGCGAGTTAGATCAGGAATGTCGGTGTGACTTGTATAAGTTGTGAGCTGGGGGCAAACGTTATCTGCTCAGACGATCCAGCTGAATCGACAACTTGTTGATTTGTTGTTCCAGCTTACTAATCAAGGCATCGACGGGGGTGCCGTGTGGTTCGTGGACGTGCATACTATTGAGGGCTTTAGCCTCATTGATTTTGTTGGCTATTTCAGCCATTTTCATCTAGTCTAAATCCTCAGGAAGGGTTGCTAGGATTTGGGTGGTGTGGGTGAGCAGATTGTCAGTGAATCCGACATTATATTCTTTCCTAGCAGATTCTTCATCTTGCGTAATAGTTGCGTAGGCTTGCTGTCGCCCAATGGAAGAGTTTTGAACAGGTCATTTATGCGGCGCTCCTCAGATTCGCCTCTTCTATATATAATGGCTTCCCTTAACGTGTCAAACGGCTTGTCTGTCAGGACGTTGTCTAGCAAGTCTGATACTGCAGAAACAACCTTTGGCGGCAGCTTTTCAACAACGTAGGCAATGCTTGCCCTTTGGGAGTGGATACTTTTGGCCTGGAAGATGGCGTTTAACTGTGAGAAGCAAACATGCACGTTGATTGTGCTAAAGACTAGCAGGTTGAGCAATACTGTCGCTTCACTGCCATATTGGTCGGCCATCGTGGGTAGTTTTTGAAACGCACGTGATAGAGAAAGAAATTCTTCACGCCAAGTTGAAGTGTTGGATGTTGAATTCTTAGGTGTTGTTGCCACAAATTGGGTTTTTTCTTTTTTTTGGTGGTGGTGGGGGCGAATCACGTCGGGGTCACCAATTGTAATGGACCAGTGGGTAGATGGACCACTACTATTTATATTATTATACTTTCAACGTACAGAATTCAAGTAAACAACAAAACTCCAAATGTGAATCAACAAGTATATATTGAAATAACATCCAAGGACAAACATGCAATAAAATTGTATTCAATGTATAGATTAAGGGAGAGAGGTTCTTCCCCTTTAACTGTATTTTGATTTGTAATTGATTGTCCGAAAAAAGTCCTCTTGAGAGAAAATGTTCAGGAATCAATATTAGAACGAGGAACTATTTGTTAGAATAGATAACACAAGGATACAATTGATCAAAAAGTGTGTTGTGTTAGAGAAATTAACAGAGTCCTGGTTGATTGAGCTTGGCTAAGTCACAGAGAGAAATGTAGGTTTATATTACAAAATTCTGTGTCTGCGTTTGCAATATTGTAAGATCGTAGATTTGTGTAGACATGCGAATTTTACTGGATCTTACTGATGCCTTGTGAAAACGTCGCCTCTTTTAAGGAAAAAGTATAGGCTCCCAGGGAAAGTGCAGGAAAAGTTTATCTTGCATTAAAAAAAAAAAGAAGTAAATTAAAAATTAACCAATCACTACATTCGTACTAACAAAACGAGAAAGCTGGCTCAAAACCGAAGAATTCAAAGAAAACGACTGCGATGGCTAAATTATCCTATAGAAAGGTAGTATCCATTTATTAGCTAATCGCAGATGAATAAAATGTGGGTGTGGAAAAACATAGCAATCGCTACACATTTAATTTATTTACTGTTTTTTAAAGAAGCTATTTATTTATCAACTATAAAAAAATCTATGCAGGAAACACACAAAGCATATAACTTGTCTAGCATTTTGTTAGATTACTACTTCATCTTTTCTTAGAAAATGACATTGTCTAATGTATAATATGTATCCATTTACATCTTCTCCTGTTTAACATTTGTTATGGCCAGTGATTTCAAATCTATGGGTCATGACCCATTTATGATAAATAATTTCTTAATTTTTGCATCTTCTCTTAATTTAAATTTAATGTAGGTCATATTTGATTGGTTGATCTGAAGAAAGCTCACAAGCATCCCCTTTTTCTTTTTTCATAAAAATAGGCTGAATTTTGCTTTTTAAATGTAAATAAATCATTCACTCGCCAGTAATTTACAACCACCTGATGAGATGTGTTAATATGCATTGAAACACGATTGCAATTGTGTAGCGATTTTGACATGTTTTTCATGTAATATCCTAAAATAAAGTACATATACATACATACATATATATATATATATATGTTGCAGCATACCTAAAGAGGATAATGGTATGTCTCCATTCACATAAATACATTAGTAAATACTGTATGTTGGCCTGCAGTTGAAGATTCATTGTGGAATTCACTTGACTACTTTTTCTATATGTGCTGCTGGTGAATCTTATATGTGTTGTTCATGTCCTAAGTATTATTGTTCATTACCAACCATCGTGTGATTATTGTATTTAGTAACTGTCCCTAGGTTACAAAAAAATATATATGGCGTTCTATACTCCAGGCCAATTCATGGCGCAACTGAGAGCCAGAACTGGAGGCCTATTGAAAAATGTAGGATTTTCAGAAATATTAGAAGAAAATGAAGTCAACCACTTTATGAAATACTTAGAATAACATTTTTATTCACACCTGAGGATAATAGGATGTGTTGAAAGATAAATAAATGAAAATATGTATTTTTGCTATGAACACTGATAATTATTAAACAACACAAAGGGGTAATTATGATTTCTGGTAAAAGATATATTGAATCAGAAATTTATATTATTTACAGGTGTCACTGAATCCTTTATTCAATCTATTCCTTGTGAGTGAATAAAGACTTTGGTTTAAATTTACATTACAGTTACTGGGTTTGACAAACAGAACCCGAGAAGGCTGGAAGACATCAGCCGAAGTGTGTATATAACAATCAATCATCGCAGAAATAGACAAATAAAACAAAATCATTCTAGGAAAGTTTCAAAATTTTTAGAGCTGGTTCTTTTTCTGATCTAGGTGTGCCATGTTTTCAAAAGTTTTTCAAAACTATATTTGCAAAAATAGAAGCATGCTTTTTCTCCATGTTGAAAAAATGAAACTCAGAAATAAGCATAAAAATGTTACTTAATGATTTATAGCAAACCTTTTCCTTTATTGTATGGAAAAGGATGAAACAAAAAAAATAGCCATTGACAAGTGTGGTCAGAAGGAACTTTTAGTTTTCCATGGTCAATTAATTTGGTATATTTTCTATACTTTTCATAATAAAAATGAGTTTCACATTCACTGGGTTGATTATCATTTCTTGTAATATATCCAGGTATGTACACAAGAGCCATTTTTATTTCATTGGAAAGAGATGGTTCTTTTTTCCAGATTGTCAAATATTTCTGAACGTTCCTCACAAAGTTTATAATCACAAGATGTACATTGGTGACCTGGATTAACATCAAATTCATCAATATTTACATTTTGATTTAAAAGTAAAGATGTCTGCTTAATATGCAGCTTTTCAATACATTGTTGAACATTTATAAAGTAGGCGCCACCTGATCCTTGGCAAAGTTTACCAAATTCTTTTTCTAATGGATCAGTTGAAAATTGCCCAAGTAGTACATATTTATGACTTGTAGCTAAAAGGTGTCGACATAGACTAACAATTCCATTGCAAGTATGATGTATGGCAGTAGCAGTGTTTTGGGATAATTGGTTTTTTTTACAATTACCTTGAGTGCCAGCCATTTTACCAAATTCAATGATAAAATCAAGTCGGGTGTCATTTGGAGATCTGATTTCAGCTTGTAGAGGATCATTATGTAATTTATCAATTTGAAGGGATTTAACATTTAAAATTTTCCACCATGTCAAAACCTTGTTTATGAAGAGGGCAGTATCATTCTTACCTGCACTTATTTCAGACCGAGTGAGAAGTGCATTATATGTTTTTTCAGAAAACACTCTGAGGCAAGTACAAACCCGTTGGCTTTGGAGCAATAGAAATTTCATTTAAATCTGAAAGTTTGACTAGTCTTTCAGATTCAAAACGATATAACTGTTTAAGATGTGTCCATTTTGCAACTCCATCATCATCAAAGATTAGTTCTCCTGTTTTTTCTGTCGGCCACAAATTGCGAATATTTTTCAACAGATGAACATAATCAAAAAGCAAATGTTTATTATCTTCAGTTAACCAATGTTTTTCAGGAAGTGTAGGATATAATTTTAAAAAAGCTTGTTTTACGCGGTTGCCATCATATATAATAGCCTTTACATCAGCTGGTACAGATGTGATGGCTTGGACTGTTAACTCAATTTGTTCAAATAAAAAGGCAGATGTTAATTTTGAAATTGGAATCAATTTTGTAAGAAAATTTGGACCCCCATTGAGACATATCAACATTATACCAAGTACTGTTTGAGCAAGTACAGATGGATTGTCAACTGATTTAACAAATAGTTGTTTGCCAAGATATAGCAACATTTTTTTATATATACTTCATCATGGAGAATTATGCACCCTTTTTGACTGGTATTAAGAGTATTAAATATAGATAACAAGAAAGATTTTTCATTAAGTTTTGAAACTTTTGACGTCATCCTTCCTAATGTTGCTAATGAGGGTAATTGAAAATCATATCTTAATTCATTATACAATGTCCATGCATAGTACCCAAAAGCATGCACAACTATATCTGAGCTGTATTTTATTCCAACCATTTTGGGAGCCATTGCTAAAAATTGTTGACTCAGGATATTTTTCTTGTGATCAAAAGCCATAGAATTTAAATATCGGATGATTTCTTCCAGTTTTGACCAAGTATCAACTGTATTTATACGAGTTTTGGACAGGCTGCTAATATAACACTTAACTCCATAATGAAATGTTTCAAAGCGCAAATTGTTATAAATTTTCAACATAAAGAGAGGAATACCATCAATAGATTTTGATGATTGTTTTCATCCAAAAATGCTACAACTGGACATATAAAGTCTTTTTTGTTGTTAAGTAGACTCTCTTTCAAATTTGTATAATTAATTTTATCTAATTCTAAAAAAGCATTAAGTTCATCAGCAATTTGATTTCTAACAGTACTGGAAGTTTTTTTTATATTCCTTTGAACAGCTGAGGGTGTTGGTATTTGACTATTTGGCACACCTGGCCATACAGATGGTAGATTTCTTGGACATATTTTTCCATTAACTTTTATGGTATCAAAATTTGAAGGCCAATGTTGTTGACAAATAACAGTATTGTTAGTAACATTTAGATTGGCATTTGGAACTGATTTTATCCATTGCTCTCTCTCGTCTTTGTTTTCTGGAAAACGATAAACTGGTATTTTATTAATCTCACCACACATAGTTTTGTCTTGCTGGCTTCTTTAATTTATTTTCTAAGCAAACACACAGCACTTCTGGGGCATAGCTAGGAATTAAGTAGTATCTGAAATGGTAGATTAAAAATCTTTAACAAATATTTCTCTTACTACTTCAATTTAGGAGTGAATTTTCAAGCTAAATCAATTATACTCTTAATTACAGCTTTGATCCATGCACCCTGTCCAAATACACACAATTAATTAAAACCAAAAATTTTAGAGAGTTGCCTTCAGCTTGAGAATCTACTTCTTAATTTAAAAAAAAAAACGGTGGGGGGTATGGTTTTGTTTGAAGAATACTGTCAGGTTTGCCGTTTTGCACAATATTTAATCGTTTAATTATCAACAATAAAACTGTTTTTAATCAAACAAAAAATAGTAATAGTTGCATAGTGCCATTAAACTAGAAATTAAAAAATTCAATTTGAAGTTGGTATTTAAATTTCTGGTACTTGTTAAATGTTAAGCTATTGCTTGGCTCTCTCCCAAAGGGTCAGTGATAAAAAAAAAAAAACTGCCCCTCCAGACATAAAAGAGGAGATCGTTTTTGTTCCTAAAACTCCTTGCAAGGAGATTGGGAGGTGGGGGAGAGGGCTTTTCGCCATCTTTTGAGACTATGCTTCCGATCCATCACTTCTGGCCATGTCTTCCTTCTCAACTGGGTAAATAAAATAAATGACTGAGCTAGTAGCAATGAGCAGCATGGTTTACAATGGTAAAGAAAAACTTCGCGTAAAATCGCCCGGTCAAGTTTTATTACTTTAAAACTTTATATTAAATTTAAAAACATTCATAAGTAGCCTTTCCTTTAGTTTGGTTATTTTAATACGCTTTGAAACTATATAAATAGGAATATAATTTTTTTTTACCTTAAAGCAAAACAATTAAAAGTAAAGTAAAAATAATGCATTTTTGTCCTTTAACAACAATATCAGAAAAATATTAAAATATGATAAATAAAATGGTATTATTATTCTTGTCTTGTAAAATAAATTTTGTAGTCAAAAGACGTAAAAAAGGAGACCTTTCTAAAAAAACAAAAAAATAATAATTAAAATATTGACATTTAACTGCATGTAATAAATTTATTATTTTTTTCTTTAATTCTAATAAGTAAGCGATATACAAAAATAAATATCAAATTAAGTAATGACATTGAATTTATGAAAAAAAAACATTTTTAATTCATTTTATAATAAAAAATAGTTTTCTTTACGTCTTTGAAGAAACTACTAAATTAAATTCTGTTCAAATTTGTTAAACGTTGTTTTGTTTTTTTGCTTCTTAAAATAACACAAATTACTCAAAAAGAATTGCATTTTATCAATAAATAATTCTTTAAACTTTAATCAAAAAATGTTGAACAAACTTTAAGAGGAAAAATGCCAAAAATGAATTAAACTTTAATTTAAAAATGTTAAGGCTTTAAAACTTAAGTAAATCTTTTTGTGCGAGTAAATTTAAGCACCAAAGTTTACTTTTTACAATTTAAATATAAATAATGTATGGACTCAAACTAAAAAATAATCAAATATACTTACTTCAAATAAATAAGTTAAATGATATTCCAACCAAAGGTAAAATTAAAAGATTCCTTTGAATTTCTTGAGCCAACAACAGTACGCAGCAGTTCGCTCAAATTGAAACTAAAAAAACGATCTAATTGTCAGCCGGCCTCCAGTCTATAAGAGGTTGTGGCGTTATGCAGAGGCCTGTTAATATAGAACGCCATGTGTAAATGTCCTCGGAATATACCTGTAGAAAAGACAAATTGAATAATAAAACAGACAATAGGAAAACAATATGTAATGTTTTTGCTGACAAGCTTTGTAATCCAACTTTATCAAGGCAAGTGATAATAAACAAAAGTGAAATGATAAACAAAATGTTGAAATTCAAGAAATTTTAAAATATGCTCTTGTGAAAGTCTCTTTTTGGATATTAGTAACTTTTCTTTTTCTCTTTCGATAAAGTGTTATATATATATATTTATGATTTGTGAATTGATGTTTTGTTGCTATTATAAAGTTAACCCCCACCTAAAAAAGATAATAAAATAAATCATATTAATAAAAATGGCAATTATTTTAATGTGTGTGTTTTAACTGACAAATACACAAATCATATCTGCTACAATATCTCAATAGAAGAACAAAGATTCCTTTGAGATATTTTTTCTAAATACAAATGTTTATCACCGACATTTTCTTTATTTGCCAATTTGTTATCCCAATTATAAATAGTCATGCTATCTATTTTTTTTTAAAATACCCACTGAAGTGACTGCTGAGGAAGACCCAGTTAAAGACTCTTGGGTTTATATTTGTCGAATAAATTCAAAGATGATTTAATCTACTCAACCCCCCTAACAACAATCAATCTATTTATTATATTTATGTACCCTACTCTTCGATCACAACATTTTGCATCTTTCTTTTTAATCGTCTCTATTTTTCTGAATTGCTGGCATGAAATTAACATTAAATTCATGTTTTATTCTTAATATCAAGTGAGTGTGTTTATACAAAATAAGCAATTCTACAAAAGTATGAATAAACATTTGTTTTAAGTAGGGAAATGTACTGTCAGGATGGTGTGAAAATTAGCTTGGTATTTTTAGAGTACTTAATATTATAAGTAAACAAATTTTGACATTTATTCAACAAAAAGAGACTTTTCTTTTAAAAAACATACATGACTCAATTATATTAAAGTTATGTGTGAACATTTCTATAACTGAAAATTTATGTTGGACATTTACATAACTGCAAGAATCTGTGGTGGCACGGAGCAAGCGAAGGACCGGATATTAACCCTCAGAGGTTTAGACAGCAAATGACCAATACTGGTCTCTGCGCACCCGGCTCCACGCAGAATTTCCGGTGGAAAACTAAAAAGAAATAAAAAGAATGATAAGCAATTTTCCACCAATTAAACAGCTCCGCGCCATACCCAACAGTTTGTTTCAGCAGACTGACTCTGATCCGAAGGGCACACATAAATAGAGCGATAAATTCACTTCTAAGACAGAAAGCTTTGAAGTACCGTCAGTGAATGTCGCTACGCTTTTCTCACCCGTCAAACCCGATGCCTTCAACCTTCCTTCACCAACGGAGATATCAAAGGACTCCTACCAACCCATTGACCTCACCTTTCATCTCCTGTGACCAGCACGTCATGAACTTAAGTATTAACAAAAGACACTTATATTCTTTTAATAATCGGATTTCTCTTCTGTGAATGAACATTTTGTAACGGACTTTGTGCGTGTAAATCAAGAAACATTGTACTATTCATTGATGTTGCATTTAAATACAAAGTGTTTTTGATATACCCTTCTCTTTCGTATGTTATTTTGTTTATGTTATGGTGACCTCAATTTGATCGCTTGTTGAACCTTTAGGCCAAACTAGCGGCTGTCCCGAAGGACTGCTACTATTTATCTACCTTCTGATACAAGCAACAATTAACAACGAGAACTCTACACCCCCCATCACCATAAATCTATCCTCAAGATAGACAATGGACATCAGAGTGGAACAGCAAGACTTGGTGATGTGATCCCATTTCTTTACATATTATGAAAAATATTTGAGTTTAAAGCCCTGGACATTTAGAACTTGGAGATCTGATTGCAAGTGGTGAGAGGCAAGGTTTTCTCAATGTAAAAATACTGAATTATTATGACATAATGGTTTTCTGCTTTAATGTGAGTAACAAAACCTTGACAACATCCCATCATTGATGGAGCTCCATCAGCACACACTGGAAAACAATTCAACCAGTTCAGATCATGTTTCTTTAAGAAATCATTTATCATATTAAAGATCACTTATCCACTTCTAGTAGTTGTCAAAGTATAACAGAAGAGAAATTCTTATAGAATGTCATATTCTCTCCTGTACCAAACATAAACTATCAGTTGAACATTACCAGCATCATCCATAAACTCATCTGTCTGCAGAGAAAATTTTCCTGCTTTTTTCATTGCCACAATTAATTGAGCTAAAATATCTTCTGAAATTAGACCAATTCTATGTTTAATGCTATTATCAGAAAGTGGTAAAGATTCAACCTTCTTGACAATTTCTGCTCCGCTAAGAGTTTTTACAGTTGCCAATGCTGCTGGCTTTACCAATTCCTCTCCAAATGTTCTGGGGCTTTCTGCATCTTGCAATTATTCATGCCACTTCAAAGGATGCCAAAGAAGCTTTCTCCTTAGAAAAAGCTGAACTCAAAGAAGAATCAATCCACCTCCATTTTGTTTAGTACTTCCTTATCTTTCCAGTAACTCAAATGTTTTTCAACAGGATTTTGATGAACTGAGTACAAATGATGCCTTAATTTATTTTCTTGCGATTCATTCACCGAATGCACTGGGGTCAAACGTTTCCAGATCATTCTTTCAACTCAGTAAGACTATATTTGAAAACCATCTCTGTAAGGTAATGAAATATTGTAAATTACACATTCTTACAAGATCATCTGCAACCCTCAGAAAAACCCTTGCAAAACCTATAAAGAGTCATGACCATAGATTTGGGAATCCCAGGTCTAGTTAATATGTTGCTAAAAGATATTGTTAATGATATTTATATATTGTTTACTGTCTGGAAACATAAATATAAATTAAAAATAGTTTATATCATTTTACAAAATCTCAAAGAATGTCTGCACTTGTTGAATGTTAAATAAATATATCAAACTATGTTAAATTTTATTGAAAGGAGTGACTTCCTTTTTTATTAAAAGTGATTTTCTTTTTTATTGAAAGAAGTGATTTTTTACATAACTGCAAATGATAAGCAAAAAGAAAACAGCAGCAAGAAACAAGCATCCTTGAAAAGAAGAATTTCTTTGTTATTGACAAAAAAATAGCCTTCAATATTGTTCATTATACAAAAGTATAATTATACCACTGAAGGATTCCTATTTTAAACATTCTTGCTATTTATTGGAATAATAAAACCTTCAGATGAATATTACATTTCTTGGCAAGTAAAATTGAAGTATAATTGATCTCTACCTTAAATTTTTGGATTTTTAAATGTATGAGAAACTAAATAAAAGAATTAATGAGAGAAAGTAAAAAAGTATTTTTCAGTGAGAAAAAGGTAGTCCATGAATCGTAATATGTTCACAATGCAAAATGATTTACACAAGTTGAAATAAAAAGCTGAAACAATATAGTCCATAAACAATTGACCATGAAATTATTTGGCAAAATTTTCTACTGCTTTTCTCTAATCATATCAGCCAATGAAAATTAAATTTAAATAATATTCCATAAATATTATTTAGCTGATATGTTTTAACTTTCAATGAGAATTCAACTTCAGAGGAGGTGCTGAAAAGTTCTGATTCACTCACTTCCTAAAATCTGACAAAATACTCATTGCAGTGAGAAAGAGAATTTCTTATATTGTGCCAATTTTTAAAAACTGACTATCCGAATAACTAATGCAGAGTACAACTCTGATTTACTGTGACGAGTAAAAGAAGGAAAGAAAAATTTTAAGGGAATAAGATTTTTCTCTTTTTCCAGAACAATGTGTATGATCACAGTAGTGGCAAGACAATAAATGTTCCGAAAAATTTACTTTGAGCGTGTACCAGTAACCTTATAGTTAATAAGAAACAAAATGTAGAAGTGACAAAACAACAAATGGAGCTAAGATGTAGTTGAGAGTTTGTTCAGGGTATAACAAAAGGTAGCTGAGTGGAGCTAGACACATGGGAGAAAATCGACATGCATGTGTAGTCGAGTGAGATAGACTCATGAGAAAAAAATCAACACAAATATGTAGTTGAAGGAGATAGACCCATGAGAGAAATCAACATGCATTTGTATTCAAGTGAGATAGACTGGTGGAAGAAATAGTTCTAGAATTATCACATTGTAGTAGTCGAGATTTAGTCTGTTACTGCTGGTTTCATGGCTGGCCAAAGACATCACATTGGTGTCACTGCTGATGGCCTGGTTAAGCTTGCCTGCCATGGCGATCTGTTGCTAATGCTACATGGATCAGATCTGTTTTGTAGGTTAAATCAGTGTTGGCTTTATGGTGAGTCAGAAATGGTTGCTGCAAAAATCTGGTAGGCTTTTTCTGATTGGTCAAAAAATGTTTTATAATCCTGGTAATTTTGGACAGTATTCCAGATGTGAGTGTGTGGAGTCAGACAAAATTAAGGTCTGTTTTTGTCATATGAGCTGTGGATGCCAAAATATTTGAGTTAAATTATAGTTCTGAGAGGGTACAACAAGTGCATAAACCTTCCACTATTTTTTTTTTTATTAACCCGATCTTAACTCGTGTGACTCTTTTCTGATTCTACATGTTAAAAGAAGTTTAAAAAAGGAAATTTTCAGAGTTGATAGCAGCAAACAATGACCAAATATCAGAAACCGGTCGGGGAGTTTTTTGGGGAACAGACTTGACAAGGATTCTTTAAATTTAAGAAACAATGTTTCAAACAATGTGTTAGAATGTCGGCCAAATATGTGGAATAGCATGTAGGATTCATGGCTCTTGGTCATTCCCTTTTTGCTGTTTTCAGCACCCCCTCTTTTTAGATTAATGAACATTTATAAACCTATTAAAGTATTAATTTGTAGCTGCTATAATAATATCAGACATAAATGCTATTTCAATGGCATTTTAAGTAATTTCTCAATTTACATTCATATCTGTTCTGTATCAAATTCTGACATAAACAAAGACAATTTATTTTAAGAAATAGATTGGATCCAACATAGTTATTTTTGATTTATTTTATTTAAACATTATTTTTGATGGATACTCATATTCAAGTAGAAGTTCCGGTTTTTAATTACCATAATTCCTCCATGTATAATATGCCTTCATCCATAATACACACCTCTGAAATTTTTGCTGAAGTGCTTCTACTCATGCATAATACACACCTCTTGTCTGGTAATTACACCCCATAAATTGTACTTCTCCAATTTCATTACAGCCAGTGTTTCCTATCTGCAATTGAAGATATTTATCAAAATTTCTGATCATCACGATTTGAAAAAGAAATGCAAATACCTATATTGTGCCTACTGTGCAGACTCATTAACTAGTTTTTATTCGATTAAATGTGCATTCGACAGGATCTCTATGTAGTTCGAGTTAGTTATACAGAAGTTGAGTTGTGCTTAAAACGTAGACAGAATAAGAGTTGGTCTGAGAAATATTTAACAAAGAATAAATTGAATCAAGAAACAAAGAAATCATATCAATGAAATTTATTGGTCTTGATAATGCGACAATTTATGTGCATTTGAGGTAAGTAGTTATTAAAGATTTTCTTGTAGTTGTGCATAATATGCACCCCTAATTTTGCATATATTCTTTTAGGAAAAAAAGGCATATTATCATGGGGAATTACAATAAACAATATTTTTATCCAACTACATCTACCAGAATATTTGAGAAATCTTGTCTTGTCTACAGATACAGAGCAGATATGGATGTTTTGAGAATTGGCAGAGAGTGTGTGTTCAAAAGGTACTATTTGGGCTTTGTTTGACGGTAAGTCATACGTGGCTGAGCAGTTAGGCACATCACATGCATTGATGGTTCCCCATAGGGAGTGCAAGCCCGAATCCTGTCAGAGGACACATTTTTCTGGCAAGATTTCTGTAGATGTAGTTGGATAAAGTATGAGTATGCATTGAAAATAATTTTCAAACAAAATAAATTAAAAATAACAATATGTCTGATTTAATCCACTTCCTAAATTATATATATATATATATATATATATATATATATATATATATATATATATATATATATATATATATACACACACACACACATACATACATGTAGATAGATAGATAGATAGATAGATAGATAGATAGATAGATAGATAGATAGATAGATAGATAGATAATATACCTGGTAGTTCTGGGTGCATTTGCAATGGATGAGTTGGTACTGTAGTGTGAAACTTATGCTCCATCAGCAACTGAGCTAAATACATTCTGAAGTAGTGTTGATCTGTATGTGGGCAAGGCAAGGTACGGATCTGTCACTTTAGTCAGAAGGTTTATCTGGACTGCCCGTTCAGCTTCCCTGTTTCTCTTTGGATACCTTGGGCTGCTGGTTACATGCTGAAATCCAAAAGCTAAAAATGTACAGCATGCAAATTTTGGACCATTGTCAGTATTGATTTCAGATGAACTGTGACATTTGTAGCTTTTGAGAGCGTGATGTTCACTATTTCTATGAGTAGTCCACTATTAACAAATACTAATTCATTTAGATTGCTTGTATAAGTTGGAAAATTATCCGGTAATATATATATATTTGAACTTTATTTAAACCCTTCATGAACTTATGATTCTTGAACATGTCATTTTTGTTTATGATCAATTTCATCACAATTCTTCTGTTAAGTTTGAAAAGTAATTATACATGCTTATTGCACAAAGTAGAGTCCAGTAATGTTATAAAAACCTCAGAGAATTCCAGTAAGATATCTTTAATCATTTCTAAGATACAACGGTTCAAAGCTTAATCTAATAATTGAACAATTTTGCTTTTACACCTGGTGTGTGTGTATATATATATATATGTGAATGTGAACATTGAAATAAGCACCCAATGGTGACAGTCTTTTTTTATGCTTAAACACCATTGTTTAAACATGAAAAAAGACTGTCGCTACTGGATGTTGACCTCAATGTCCATTTTTAGATTTACATCTGCCCTGTACCTGATATCAATCACTTTAACCTATAAATATGGCATACCTTAAAACTATATATTTATCACATATATATATATACTAATCATTTCACCCCAAGCAAGGCAACAAAACCACTAACATGCAGGGTGTTACTGAGTGTAAAAAAAAAAAGAAAAGATTATTAGAGAGCGAAAACATTAAAAGAACAGGAATTAAAATGGAAGATAACGACTAACATTGTATTTAGATTTTTGAAGATCAAACATTTGTAAAATGAAGAATATATATATATATATTGGTTTTAGTGAAAGATGACTGCCAAGGTACTGTGATTAAGCTTTTTGTTTATTTTTCATGTGTTTGTACAAGTGTTTCCCTTTCTGGACACAAAGTGTTTAAAAACTTAAATTCTGCATATCCGAGCACTTTTGGCTATTCTTTTAGCCTTCATCATGGATAATCTTCATTTTTAATTTTTAACTGACTGTGTTTTTTTTTATGTATGTGTTTCACATTACAGAAATATTTTATTTTCCAAACATGGGCAGCACATTGTGGCTCTGTTCAGATGGTACCCAACTGACCTTACTATACAGTGCAGTTGACAAAAACAATGTAGATGAGGCTATTATACTTGTACTTTCGCTGAAGCTCAACTTCTTGAGAGCTCCTATCTGCAGCTGCTCGGTCTCACGCTGACTGCTGACCTGAGATGAAACAAATACATAGAGTCAATTGCTTCATCTACCTCAAGGAAAGTTGGCTCCTTGTGCTGGGCCAGGAAAATTTTCTTCACAGAATCGATCTTTCAAATCTACAAATCAACCATTTGCCCTTGCATAGAGTATTGCTGCCGTCTGCAGTCGCTCTCTCACAGACGCGGCGTCGCCTCTCTGTCTTTTTTACAAATACTTTCACAGTAATTTCTCCAATGAGCTGCTTTTGCTGGTTCCAAGACTTCATGAATTCAAACCGTCCTTGCATTTTTATATAAAAATCAGCTATTTTTCCATGATTTTTCCATTTTGTCTACAAATACTTAAATCTACTATTATTGTAGAGTAATAATCTTCTCTACTATTGTGGCAATAGACTATTCCTACTTAGAAATATGGCTAGTAGCCACATTAGTGTAGGATTTGAGGAGTTGATTTACTCAAATTTTACCATTCTCTATGAGTATTTAATAAAACTCTTCTTACTTTTACTTAGTTGCTCTTCTGTACCTTCACTACTCTAAGTATGGCTTTCCTATTTTGAACAAAGACAAAACTAACACAACTGCAATGATTTTCCTATTTTTATACAATTTTGTATAAAAATAGGAAAATCATTTACAATATATTTTAATCTTTTTATAACAAAGTAGGATAACAGATACATTTGCACATGATTTTGACTTGTATAAAAATAGGAAAAATTCACTAATTTGACACCGTGTTTTCTTTCTTATATAAAAGTAAAACCCACTGCTTTTACACTAGATTTAAATATTTTATATGAAAATAGAAAATTCAGTTATTTTACACATTATTCTTACATTTTGTATAAAAATAGCTAAAGTTACTACATTAACACTATATTTTTACCCTTTTATATAAAAGTAGAAAAATCAATTTCTTTTACATGTTTTTAATATTAATGTAAAATATGTAAACCTACAACTTTTATACAATATTTTAACATTTTATATAAAAATACGAAATTCAGCTATTTTAAAAATGATAAAGAAAAACTACTTAAGATTTTTACGTTTTACATAAAATTAGTAAAATCTACTTCAACATTATATTTTTATATGCTTTTACACTTGATTTGAACACTATAAATTTTTTTATGTAAAAAGAGAAAAGTCAACTACTTTTACAAGATTTGACATTTTTTTTTACTTCAAACCAATAGTAAAATATACTGCTTTTCTATTAAATTTTTATATTTCCATGTAAAAATAGAAAAAATCAGCTGCTTTTATACATGATTTTTAAATTTTCTGTATAAAAATATATAACTCTACTTTTATTGTATATCGTAACTTTTTATAAAAACTGGAAGTTCAGCTACTTTACTCTATATTTGTAGTTTAAGTTTTTTACATTTTTGTATAAAAATAGAAAAATGAGTCATATTATGCAAAAGCTTTATTTTTTTTATATCAATATAAAAATGAGCTCATTTCACAAAAGATAAAGTTTTTTATTTATTTAAATCTTTTACAATGGATTTTTACTTTAATTTTAATTACACTTGATTTTTGTTTTTATTTAAAAATATGTAAATAATCTTTCACTTTGTGGAATTTTTGTCTTTTATTAAAATATACAAAACATGAAACTTTTACACTAGATTATTACTTTTTTATGCAATATTTTTTTTTTAATTTAAAAATATAAAAATCAGCTACTTTTAAACATTTAGTTTTACTTTTTAAATGTAAAAATGTTCTGAATAATTATTTTTTATATATAATTTACTTCCGTACTCTATAATTAGAGCCCGATTATAAACACAAAATTACATTTCTTAATTATTGCGGATCTTCTCATTAGTTCAAACGATACAATTTACAAAGTGCTAAAAAAAGATCTATCTCATCAGGACACTTACGAGAGCGGATACGGCTTTTAACTAATTTTATATTTTAACAACTTAAATGTAAAAATCTATTATAATTAAAAAATAACAAATAACTGTATTAAAAATTCATTTTTCATCGAGAATTTTTTTTGCTTTCAGAAAATATTGCCCATATTCATAAAAACAACTAAAAGCAAATAAAAGCATTTGAAATTAAATAATATATTTGTTTGAGTTTTGTATGCTACAATTCAGAGCCGATTTTCAGGTGTGGAGGGGGGGCAATTAAAAAGAAAAAAACAAAAAAACATGATTTGCATTCCTCAAAGCCTTGTTCTTTTAACTATTGTAATCACTAAACTTGACGCGATCGAATTTCTAGCATTTTCATAAAATTAGTTATTGGGGTGGAGTAATAAATATAAAAAAATATTTCTGCCATGAATTTAATAAAAGAAAACATTTTTATAATAATTTCGATCATCCCTCAAATATAGAGTGGAATTTTAAAAAGTCCTACTAATCAATAAGTCTCAAAGATTTAATTTAAATCGATTATATGGATGTGTGTCAGACTTTAATCCATTTCTACTTGAATTTGACCCTCGTTTTTCTTAGATTATGAAAAGTATATAAAAATATTAATGGCTTAAGGTGCAGTTATGATACATTAACAAAATTAAAATAAATGTTGAAACTTTCACAGCAATAGAGAACATGTTGGTTTTGATAAACTCTAATATTGAACCAACATTAAACGAATTTTGGGATATGTAAAAAGGAATTTTAAAATTGGAAATCTATAGTTTGATCAGTTTCAAGTAGAGAAAGAATGGACTAAAACGTATCCTCTCCCCATTTTTTTAATAACTGGAGAAAGTGGGGGGGTGCTTTCTCACACCGGCAATTCTGAAGATAATTTGGTGAATTTTATGCACCTGACCAATTTGGCTTCAACACAAGAATTTTCTTTATCAGAATAAGAGTTTAATGAACTATATATATGCCTACTTCCTGAGTATTACATTTTTTAAAAGACTTCATAAATTAACTGCATGTTCATTCTGGGATTCGGGGACCTAGTCACAGCTCTGGTTGTACGCAGTGATTAAATTATTAAATATTTTTTCAGATTTTTTAATCCTTCCTATAAATGTTAAAAATTTTATTAAAAATCTTTTTTTTTTCGAGTCAAAAAATTTCGTAAAATCGAACTTATCGACATTTCTGTCGGAAAGATGATAGTTTGTTAGTTAAAAAATCATGAAAAATCAATTACACCTTTTTCTTTTGTTATCTTAGGAAATTTAGAATGATTAAAGTATACTTAATGTAATTTGAAAGAAACATTACTTACATTTTTAGCAGAAAATTTTTTAAGAGAGATATTTCCCACCAGGGTAGTCTATTTTGACAGGCGTTGATTGATGTACGTCAATATATTCACAACTTACGGTACTGAAATTTATTGTACGGTACCGCCAAAGTGATATAATTCGTTCTAATTTTAAGTGAATCTGGTTAGTAGATTTTTTTTTTTTTTAAATTCACTTTCAAATTTTTTTTTTTTTTTTTTACCTTACGTTTGAGGAAGAATTCTGCAATGAAAATAACATTTAAATTATGAAAGAAAATCAAATTTTACAAGTAAAAATAAAACAGTAAAAAAAAAACATTTTTTTAAATTGAGGTTTATTATTTCAGTCATGAAATATTTTTCTGAGAATATAAAAATTACATGAAACACCATTAATTGAAACGGGTTAACTTAATGAAATGAGATTTTATTTCTTTTTTATTAAGGCAGATTTTTTTCTATTTATTAATAATTATATGGCAGTAATATGAGTTTTATTTTATTTATTAATAAAATTAACATGCTAATAGCAGCTATGTTGGTTTTGTTTTGACTCGACAAGTATTTTTTAGTTTGAGTAGTAGCGATCTAACTCCAGAAAATTTAAACTCCAAAAATCGTTTTAATTGATAATTTGTCGTGTGGATAATAATTCCAAAGTAATGTACAATGAATTTATGCATTCGATTTCAAACTTGAAAATTTGGGTGGACTTCCAAGGGCGTTTTTTTTTTTTTGTAATTGTAAATAGTCGATATTTTCTTTTATCCCACTATTCGATTATATTTGAATAGAAAAAGAAAAAAATTGAAAATAATACGACGATATTCAGAAAACTTGACAAGCGTTGTTTTCTTGTTACAAAGCCATTTCTGAAGTAAAAAAAAACTTGCTTCTATCAAAGGAAACTACTCATGTGACATTATTTCAACAATGTGCATCCGTACTTTCGTTGTAGACGATTTTAAATACAATTTTGGAATATTAAAAATTATTTTAAAAATAATTATGGTTGTCAGATTTTAATAAGCTTTCAAATTTATGATCTTTAAAAAGTAGAGAACATAATATATCATTTCCATAAGGTTGCAGAAATAACTTAATGTATAAATATATAACAACCTTTTGTCATATTGTGTATTTAAAATTGAAAAAAAAAAGAAAATTAATGTAAAAGTTTATTGTTCATCAAAAAAATTTTTTTCTTTCAGATAATAATTACCTTCGTATATATTATTCAGAAAAGCCATTAAAAACTTTCTTAATTAAATATTGTCTTAGTTTTATTGGGTTTTGTATTTTTACAATTGAGGTAAAAGTTTGGACAATTTCGGACATTTTTTTAACAAAAAAATCGATGATTTAGATTTTTCAGAGTTTTGTCCATTTAATTAAAAAAAAAAATTGAGGTTGCAAATAAATTTTTTTTTGTGTTTTCATAAAATTAAGTTCGAGGGGGGTAACAGATATAAAAAAAAATATTTATACCATGACTTTCAAAGAGACAAACATTTCTAAAATAAGTTCATTCATTTCTGAATAAGTTCTGAAGTTTTCATTAAAATCCAACAAGTAGTTAATTTTTACAAGAATTTCGAAATTAATGTGTCTTTCAACTGACAAAAAAACAACTAAAAAAAAACGCTAAAAAGGTCAAAATTGGATATACCTAATCTAAATCAAACAGAAACACTGTATCTTACCTTCAGTTGTCTAGATGTCTTTCTCAGTATACGAAACTACGAGTTTCCAATTCAAGTTTTCCTCTCTTGGCTTGTGTAATTGTGAAGTTTTCACTCACCATTTACCAAATTCCAACAAAATAAAATTGATCAGTCGACTCTAACATTCACCGGAAGCTGATACTTCAAACAGCTAATGTAGGAATGAAGTTAACATGAACCGTCCACATTCAGGAGACGAATTCAAGAGTGAAGTCGGTCAAACATACTTGAAAGCCGCGGATTGGTTGAAATTGATTAACATGTCACGGGAAGAATATTGTCAACTTAAAGTAGGTCACGGAGCTGACCTGAACGAAAGACCGTTCCCTGTTTTTCTTGCGAGTTTGAGCACGTCGATTAGAGGGGGGTAGTTGCCAGTGTTGGATTTGCCAAACGCCAGGAAGACCCCCCCTCTAACGGACGCACAGGAATAAACGATTTCCTGTAGTACAACTAAACACGGGAATGGGATTCTTGCCGGAATTGAACCTCTAACTGCAAGTCCATTTCTTCTCAAACATACCGCTACACTACAAGGAACGGTACGTTGGCGAGATGAAGTTTATTGACTTATAAACCTAATGTTGGCATGGTCTAGTGCAAGAAAAAAATGCAATATAGTCATTAGTCGGGCACGAACCCACAATCATAGACTCCATGAACCGAGATCTTACCACTGACCCATCGTCACTGTCTTGCAGACTTTTGCCTAATAATTGAAGTGTTGATTCTTTGGAATTGAACCCACACACTATGTCTCTGATTGACTTCGCCGGGGAACATATTAATCCTCATTTCAGGAAATGGTGTAAGCACTTTCAACTCAGACATTCACTATAAAATTATTTCAGCAAGCTATTTTCTAAATAGGTACACATACATAATTTCTGGTGAAAAATCTCATTTATTAATTGAATAAAAATATTTCAATATGTCTTTTGTGTAGATTAGACGAATATAGTTGAAGATTTAAATACTTACGTACATTTGCGTGTATTGTGCAAAACTATGGTTATCGATTGTTCATAGAATTTTAGAATGACGAAAATTCATATTTGTTTCAAAGGTTTATTTATTCTTAAGAATTTTTAAACCAGCCAACGAAAATCGCAAAGTTTTATTATTGTTATGTAATTATTTTAAATTTAACTTCGACGTGTCAAAATATATCCACCGCTTAGGGTTTGGGTTACATTTTTTTTTTCAAGATATGAATTATGGTTTATACGGTTAACTGTTTATTGCACTTCTTTATTTTGAACATTGCCTGTTTAGAGTTTGTTAGTGATTAGTCAGACCGTTACAAAGTGAGAGTGTGGTTCAAGTTATGATTTCTAATCGAATAGTAAGTATTAGATGGGTCATTTATTAGCAGGTTTGAAAAGGCGGTTACAAAGAAGACTGATGAAGTGCTGACAGGGGCGCATCTGACGTGCTCTTCTGATGCTGTTACTCATCTGCTTCACTTTTCGTTGTGTTGTGCATTGAGAAATCATTTTCTATAAACATCCGTTATTTGAGCGTTTCTGTCAGTTTGAAAGAATCTGTAGATTCTCCTCTGCCATCTTTCATCGACAAGGGTTCCCACCCACATAATTGCCGCTCAGTGGAATTTATTTCTTTTCCAAGAATTCTTTGTAAAATACAGAAATGTTTCCTGTTGCTGCTTGTCATGCTTGAGTGCACTCACCATAGCTTCTCTTTTCTTACAGCAATCAACAGCTTGAATGGGGTGAACACTAAGTGAACAGCACTAAAATAAGAAGTAGACATGATATCCCTTGAAATGGAGAGTGGAATGAGAAGAATTTCTTTTCTCGTGCTTCCCACCTGTGGAACTTTCTTCTGTTTCTTTGCTTCCCTGGTAGCTACAATCTTCAAAAATTTAAATATAGCGTCAGTCACCATCTTCTATCTTCTTGAATTTCGTTCATCTTCTGTCCTTTCATCAATCCTCCCTTTTCTCAGTCTTCTTTTTCACTTTAACTCCCTGGAGCCGCCTGCATACTAATGGCATTGCCGCCTTACCTGGGGTGAAATGATAAAAAACAAATAAAATAATTCTGCCAAACCAATAAAGGATTCTTCTGAAATGTAAGTCTCTCAACATCTTTAATAATACTTTTCAAATACCTATAAGGACACGACCTCTATATACATGCCTTCATCCCCTCCTTTTGTGTAATTTCTATTTAGTTTTCTAAGGCAATAAAATATGTTGTTAATTATATGTAATTGTTTATACATTTAATGCAAATACAAACAACCTAAGCTTACTTGACTGCACGCAGGCATATATAATAATTAAACTAAATCAACAAAGAACTCCATTCAAATGTAAGTCTCCTGCAATCTTTCATTAGAAGTCTGTACACATATGCATAAAAAGGAATATATCTCTATATGCACACTTTCATTCGCCCGTTTTTGTATTCTTTGCAAGTTTATCTGCTAATGTTGAGTTGATGTTCTCGCCATCTATGGACTCTGTGGTGATTCACCCGTTTAGTATGTGGTCATTCCGGAGTCATATAGTGTGTTCAAAAAAAGGTAGAAAAGTGCGCCAATCAGCAGCTGTAAGCTGATTGGCTAACCTTAAAATTGTCAACGGCAAATAATCATATAATATCTTATTTCTCATATATTCCCAACAAGGAAGAAACAAGCCTAGTTAAATGCACTTTCATATGCAACCATTTAGTCAACATGTAAAGTTCAATAAGTGGAGACGAACTGTTGTCCTTAGATATAACAACTTCATTTTCGGATTTACCACAAGCTCATTTCTACTTAACTACATTTTCAAATATTACTTAGAGCAGTACCAGCTTGATGAATGTACTGAAATGCTCAAAAATAACATTTATGTGGATAATCTACAACAAACTAGCAATAAGGTGGAAGGAATGCCAACATTGCCAGCAAGCGAAAATAACAACACATCAAAAAGTGCAGTGCAACCGTTCGAGTTGCCCTCCGGCCGCTTCCAGACGGTACATGTTGATATTGCTGGGCCCTTACCGCTAGTAAAGAACCCTACGGATCCTTATTTTTCACCCTACCGTTATATTTTAACGTGTATTGACAGGAACACTAGATGGGGTGAAGCATGCCCAATATCGGAGATCACAGCGAAATTTGTATCAATAGCTTTCGTAGACTTATGGATCTCTAGATTCGGTGCTCCACTCCATGTTGTTAGAGACAAAGGAAACCAATTTGAATCTGAATTATTCACAGAATTGTCAAAAATAATTGGTTTTCACCGACTGAGAACAACAGCGTACCACCCGCAAACAAACCGTTTAGTAGAACGAGCACAGAGAATTCTGAAAATAGCAATAAAAGCAAGAAAAGATTCCTGGTTGTCATCTCTTCCCATTGTGCTTTTCGGAATCAGGATAACACCTAAAGAGTCAAATTAATCCCCGTTTACTGCACTAACGGGATGCCAGGCTCAAGATCATCGATTGTTAATCGATCCTTCTAAAAATGAAGACATAGAATTAACAAATTCTCACATCAAGACTTTAGCTGAAGAGATGCAAAGATTTCACATGGACAGATTTTCCAGCAGACATCTATACTCTATACCTAATTCATATATTCCTACAGATTTACAAAGTTGTGAATATATTTGGCTGAGAACGAACAGAGTAGGAAAACCTTTGGAAGCGCCGCACACAGGCCTATTCCAAGTCGATATAATAAATATTTTATAATCATAAATGTCCAATAATTTGCATAGAAATGTTTCCATTAACAGACTAAAATCAGCATATATTTCTAAAACTACAAAGTCAATGGATTCCGGCGAAAGAAATCCGAAACTGAACAATTTCCCGTTTCATGTCGATGGAAGTGATGAGGAAAATCAAATAACTAAACCCAAATCCAGTAGAACCGGTAAATGGAGAAAAGGGAACATATTTTTACTACTAAAAACCAACACACAAAAAGAAAACACCAAATCATATACTACGCAAAACCGCAAACTTGATGGTAAGATTTAACGCATTAATCAGACCTGAAATTGATTGTAATTGATTTTTTCTCTTTCTACACTTGAAAATAAATAAGAATCAGTAATAAAATGGGTATATGAAAATGAAATCCAAATCCGCTTCTTTGAGCCTTAGCAAATTGTGTTATCAGCAATCCTAAAGATAAAAGCTAAACTGTCTTTAGTGGCAGGATCCATATTGGCTGGTCAGTTGTTAGCCTTAAATGAAGATTAGGTCTTTCAGGGTGACAAGAGAATCGCCATTTCAATACTCTGTGAAGTTCATCATATCGCTTGAAATCTGTTACTTTTTCCTGGCTATTAAAACATCTGTGAAAAGCCTCTTTGCAAATCTCATATAGATCCAGAAGTTGGCTACCGCAGAAGAGCCCTTCCTAAACAGAACAGTCGCAAGATATGAAACAAAAACATCTTCTGTCCCAAGCCAGGATACAGTGTAAAGAAATGGCGAGTCTTAGGTTTTCCCAAATTAAAGACTGCTAGCAGATATTTTCATTCTACATCTGGGGAAGATATATTCCCAAAGGAAAATGGCACCATGGAATTGTAAGCTCCTGGTGGAGTCAGATTTAACCTTAGCCAGGGCCGAGAGGCCTGAGCAAAACAAACGTGGTTTTTATACTGTAAACCGAATTAAATTAACTGCTACTTTGGTCATTGTATGGAGTGACGTCACTAGGCGACTGTCATATTACTCGACCAAAGGAAGATAATCGCCTTTTGTATCCCCACAGAGACTCATAGATAAAGTAATTTAAGATATCTCGCTCCACGTAGAAAATGATGGCCAATATGTTTTGGAACGAGAAGTGAGTGATGATGTTATGAATGTTATTATTGCCATTTCTGATTCCTATGTGAGGACATTCTCAAAAAATAACAAAGAAAGATGTCTTTGAACTACGCCACATCTGAAGAGGACTGACGTGTTTTTGGAACACATAACAATGCAAAACGACACCGTATCTTAAATCAATATATATATATGAATAAGCTTGTTTCATGTACCCTACAGTCTTAACCCGGTGCCATCAGACTTTCATATGCTTGAAGAATAAAAAGCTCATAAAGGAGATACCAACAGTTCTTCAATAAGAGATATTCAACGGTTTTGATAATGTTGAGAAGATTTAGAATCCTGGTATATTTTCTATATGTGCTTCTACTATGAAATCAATTGTAATTAAACAGTAATTGGACACCATATATATATATAAATATATATATATATATATATATATATATATATATATATATATATAGATAGATAGATAGATAGATAGATAGATAGATAGATAGATAGATGAGAGAGAGAGAGCGAGAGAGAGAGAAAGGCTATGAAATAAAAAGCAGCTCTGAAGTATCAAACTTCCCTACAATTCTTGCATTCAATTTTACTGTATACAATTTTAGCTCCAATATTGTTCCAATTCCATCCTTTTAGACTCTAAGCCAAATTTAGTTGAAGATTTCTATGAGGCATCCAATCTCCCTGAAACCAGCAACCATCAGCACACAATGATCATGCAGCACACAATAATTATTCTTTTTTCTTTTTATGTGCATGTCCTTTCAGGGCGTAGGCGATCATGTCTCTCCACCTCCCTCTATCCCTTGCAGCTCTCAGCAAGTTCCTTCCCTCTGCTTCCTCCGTTCTGTCGTCCCCCGCCTGGAATGTCACGCGTTGCTTTCCCTTGTCTCTCTTTCCCTCTATTCGACCCGTGAGTATCAGATTCTCCAGACCCTCCCTCCTCATTATGAGTCCCAGAAACTTCAGCTGCCTCTTTTTGATGTTTATAAGCCTTCTCCTTGTTTGCCTTCTCTCTAAGACCTCATCGTAGCTCAAACGCTCTGTCCATGATAGCCTTAGCATCCTTCAGTAGAATCACATGTCCGTCGCTTCGAGTCTCTTCTTCATCTTTGAGGAAATCTTCCAACATTCGCTGCCGTAAAGAAGGACAGATGCCACGTAACAGCTCCGTATTCTTTTCTTTGTTACCAAAGAAATCCTCCAGTCTCGCAAATCTTTCCCTTTTTGATTTCCATTTATATGTGGTGACTTAGTTGTATTTTATATTTTTAATTTCGCGCATGCGCCTCGTTTGTGTTAGATTTTGTCGACTGCACAGTATAGTAGGATCAGTTGAATATCGTCTGTGAGAAAAAGAGCAACATGACGCAATTCACTTCGCCAGAAATGTGGAAATGGCATGCTGTATTGCTTGGCATTCACACCGGAAACTCCAATACGAACATTTCAAAGAGTTTAGATGTCAATCTAAAGACGGTGCAGAGGATTCCGGAAGAGTTGGATGAGTCTAATGGTGATTACAATGGCACAGCGGCTCAGAAAATTCACTCTGATTGTTCTGATAAGAAAAAAACGTCAGACCCGACACGAAAGCCTACTTCAAGAAGTAGTGCAGACCTGAATCAAGATGGTGGCTGCTGGAAGTGCAAAAGAGCTGTTATTCCATTGACACTACTATTAATGGATACATTTTTTTCTCCCTCAGTTACGTTTATTATTAGATTATAGAAGTATATGATCCAAGTACAATGCTATATTTATCATTTACTATTTTGTAAAGACATAAATTTGAAACGACATATATTTATTAAAAAATTGACAAAATATATATATATATATATATATATATATATATATATATATATATATATATGAAGAAATATAGTCTTAAAGTGTACTATATTTAGGGGATAAAGTGCTCAATATCAGAGATAGAGCGTGTGTAAATATATATATATATATATGCAGCACAAAGCCGTTTTTTTACGTGGAGTCTTCCGAGCTCGTTGTCTCGGGCAAACATTACACACAGACCCTAGACTCGTCTGTGTTCTATTCTGCCCGAAGGTAGAGAGGTCGACAAGCTCTAAGAGTTTGAGAAAACCCATCTTTTGGGTATTTACATTTGACTCCCCACTGAATCAAGATTTGACACAAGGTCAGTTTGTTTTAACGTGGAGACCCGTGTATCACCACTCGGGCCACTAGGTAAAACTGGTCTTAGCTAGTCATAGCCGGTCGTATCACTGCCACGGAACAGATTTTAAGGAACAAGTCCGAGGATTCTGTCCAGGCATCAGAGTAGAGGACAGTCACCGGCACGGAATAGATACTACGGCAGCAGCATCTCCTTCGACGAGAAACCCCATCCTCTGATCGACTCGATTGACTCGGCCTTTATCCGAGACCTCGGCACAAGGCAGGATGTGGTACAGGGTCGATTTTTAACGTGGGGCTTTCCGAGGGGGTACGCTTGAGCAAAAATTCCCCGTAGATCCCGCATACACGCGGTCGGGAAGTTGTCTACCTCCACAGACGAGACGGCCATTTGGCATATCGTCGTCTGAGTTTCTCTACGCCTGGATGCAGAGAGGTCGACAAGAGAGATACTACTGGACCATGTGCATTAAAAAAAGCATCGATATAGTTCAAAATGGAGAGAGAAATCGACAAAGAAAAACTAGCATTGATGGATGTACTAATATCTCGATCAGAACATGGGTTCAAGATATCCCTCTACCGCAAGCCAACATTCACCGAACTATACCTCAACTTCGTCTTACACCAAAGCAAAAGAAAGTCTAAAAAAAGGATTGTCCGAAGCCTACAATATCGAGTAAATGTCATGTGGCGATCCAGGGACATATGAACAAGAAATGGTCAGTATAAGCAGTACCCTACAATGTAACAACTACCCTGGGTATATGACAAGATCCCCCATAAACTGGGAAAGATGTGAATAAGATGATAACAACACTCAGAAAACAACCTCGATTTGCCTACCCTATGTGAACAGTTTATCGGGAACGATGTAAAAGATCTGTGGTCTATATAACATCAGAGCAACCTTTAGGTGTGGTTTAACACTACGTAAACATCTCTTCCGAGTAGGACCACTCATAGAGGAGAACAGGATTAAGGATTGTGCGTACATCATCCCGTGCAGTTGTGGCAAGAAATATGAAGGACAAACAGGCCGTCGCCTGAAGATAAGACTGCAGAAACACAGTCAGGACGTAACACGAGGGAAAATAGGAAGATCAGGCATGGCTGATCATATATGAAGGGAAAAGGGAGATCACCGCCTTTGTAGGATGAAGCTGGTATAATAGACAGAGAACAGTAGTGAAAAATACGAAAACTTAATGAATCAGCGCTAGGCTACAAAAATCTCCTAAGCCGGCCAAACATAGACATGAGTGAAGTATGGGAACCAGTAATAGAGAGAGCTGGTGAAAAACAACAATAACAAAAATTGCATATGCGCTCTGGTAAAAAAGAAAAATAAATAAAATTGTTTACTGAGCAATTACGTTTATAAGTCCCCAAAAGTCACTGAAGTCTCCAAGGACACATGCTCGTGTGGTTAAAAGTGTTGGTTAAGGGATCCAAAATGTGAGTTCAATACCTGGCCAAAGAGAAAAAAAATAATAAATAAAACAAACTTGGAGGCTTATGAATTAATATCCAAACTCATGACACGTGGAATTAGAACAATATACCCCCAAGGACTAAATAAATGGTTAGGTTCTAAATTCTAACGTATATCACCTGAAGAAGGCCTGAGCGTACATCGTCCGAAACCTCGTGAATATAGCAATAGAGATCAGGACAACAGCCTGAACAATATATATATATATATATATATATATATATATATATATATATATATATATATATATATATATATATCATTGAATACATCCAACAAGATTCTTTCATTCTTTTCTATCCGATAAAAATAAGGAAACCAAAAATGTATCTTATTTTTTTTTAAGCTTATCACCCCAAGCAAGGCTGGAGGCCACTAGCACGCAAGGGGTTACAGAAGGTTTGGAGGAAGAGCAGATAGGGGTGGTGAAGGAGAGGATCGATCAAGGCAAGGGAGTTACAGAAGATTTGGAGCGAGAGCAGATAGGAATGAAAGGTGAAAGGATGTGGAGAAGGGAAGTGGATAGGTCAATGCAACTGGAGATGTTGATTGACGTTACACTTAAATAGTTGGAGATTATATTTGTCAGGGAAACAGGAATAAGGAAGGGAGTTCCACAGGTGAGAGGTGCGAGACATGAAGCTATTGGAGTAGAAGAGACGTCTACATCTAACATTTTCAACGGTGAAGGGGGGAACGGGATACCAGCCTCGTAGGACGTTTAAATTCATGAGGCCTAGGAACCAGCGAAAGCAGCTCCTCGGAGCAATTACCGTGAAAGTATTTGTAAAAAAGACAGAGCGAGGCAACGTTGCGTCTGTGAGAGAGCGACTGCAGACGAGATGACAGATCACGGCCAATTACATTGCATATCTCTCTCTGGATCTTATCAAGAACCCTGAGGCAAACAGAAGGGGCTCCAGACCATATATGACAGCAATACTCCTACTAAGTCGTGAATTATTAAAAAATAAATTGCTACGGTGGTGAATTGCAGTTTAAGATTATTCTTGATTGTTATATATATTTATATATATTTCTTTATTCTATTTATCTGGCCTTTCATTTTTTTTGTTAACAAGTTTTCTTCGACTAGAGCAGTGGTTCCCAAACTTTTTTTCCGGGCCGCATTTTCGGTATGAAAATTTATTTGTGCCTCACCAAATTTTGTTATAAAAAAGTACATTTAAAAATTAAAACAACAGGGTACGGTGATCTCACTTTTCCCTCCATATGTGGTCAGCTACGCCTCATTTTTTCTATTTCCCCTCGTGTTACGGCTTTACGATGTTCTTGCAGTCTTAAGGGGGTAGCCCGTTTTTCCTTTATATATCTTACCAAAGCTACAGGGGATGGTGAACACATAGTCCCCAATCAGCTTCTCCTCTATTTCTTACTCTAAAGAGGTGTCTGCAAAGTTTTGAACAACTTTTGAAGCTCGTCTAGATGTTATGTAGATCACAGATCTTTGTATTTTTTCCCGATAATCCCTTCACATAGGGTCACCGAAGCTGTTTTCTGAGTATTGTTATCCTCCTGTACCCTTCTATCCCAGTTTGTAGGAGCTGCTGTCATGTACCTAGATTAGTTGTTACGTTGTAGAGTACTGCTTATACTAACCACTTCTTGGTCATATGTCTCTTAATCACTACTTATGAATTTTGCTCGATGTTGTAAGCAGTGGACAACCCATTTCTTTACACTATATGCGTATTATTAGGAGTTGAAGTTGAGGTATAAATTAGGTGAATGTTGGCTTGCGATATACGGATGTCTTGAAGCTTTAAGCTCTGTTCAAGATATTAATGCAGGTTGCGAGTTTGTTGTCGTTTTCTTTGTCCATTGGGAACTGTTTCGAGGATCTTATTGATTTCACATGGTTCAGTAGTAATTGGACTTCTTCATGGGTTGACAAGAGTATGAAGGGGTTATCTACGTAAAGTAAATGTAAGACATATATATATATAATTTTGACTTCTAAGAATAAGTTCCTTTTTTAGAAGGGGGTATAAATAATTTAGAAATATTATTTTTGTTATAAGTTTCCATATTTTAGGACTGGCATCATTAGTTAACGATCTTATTTCATATTTCTTCATAACAATTGTTCTCGTCTGGCATTACTACACTAAAGTCAAGCGAAACCGAAAAAGTTCTACAGAATTATCTAAATAAATCAAAATAATGTACTTAATTAGATTCTGTGAAAACTGCCTGTAGCGAATTATTTAAACAGATGAAAAACAGCAAATTTTAAAAGATATTATTATTATTTGTTGCAGTAAATAACAAGCATTAGTTAGTTAATTAGTTTATTTTACATGGTAACTCATCTGCATCAATGTCTAGAGTTCGAAATTCAAATGGACTTCTCATAATGGTAAAAGGAAATTTCGAAAATTGATGTCTTGCTGAAAATGTTGTTTATTTCGAAATATTATAGAATGTGATATTGAAGAGAAAAATAACAATAAAATTAGGTATGTCCAATATTTCGCTAAAAAGTGGTATACCTTGACGACAAAAGGTCCCCAAATTGCTAAAACCATTTTTAACGTTTAAATATTTATGTTGTTATTAAAGAGGAAAGACCAAAGTATTTTCTGAATATTTTTTCAGATTTTTTAATCCTTCCTATAAATGTTAAAAATTTTATTAAAAAATCTTGTTTTTTTTCGAGTCAAAAACTTTCGTAAAATCGAACTTATCGACATTTCTGTCGGAAAGATCATAGTTTGTTAGTTAAAAAATCATGAAAAATCAATTACACCTTTTTCTTTTGTTATCTTAGGAAATTTAGAATGATTAAAGTATACTTAATGTAATTTGAAAGAAACATTACTTACATTTTTAGCAGAAAATTTTTTAAGAGAGATATTTCCAACCGTAGTCGTTCCTTTTTTAAGCAATTGACAGGCGTTAATTGATGTAAGTCAATATATTCACAACTTACTGCACGGAAATTTATTGGATGGTAGCACAGAAGTGATATAATTCGTTCTAATTTTAAGTGAATCTGGTTAGTAGATTTTTTTTTTTTAAATTCACTTTCAAATTTTTTTTTTTTTTTACCTTACGTTTGAGGAAGAATTCTGCACTGAAAATAACATTTAAATTATGAAAGAAAATGAAATTTTACAAGTAAAAATAAAACAGTAAAAAAAATTCATTTTTTTAAATTGAGGTTTATTATTTCAGTCATGAAATATTTTTCTGAGAATATAAAAATTACATGAAACACCATTAATTGAAACGGGTTAACTTAATGAAATGAGATTTTATTTCTTTTTTATTAAGGCAGATTTTTTTCTATTTATTAATAATTATATGGCAGTAATTTTATTACGAGTTTTATTTTATTTATTAATAAAATTAACATGCTATGTTGGTTTTGTTTTGACTCAACAAGTATTTTTTAGTTTGAGTAGTAGCGATCTAACTCCAGAAAATTTAAACTCCAAAAATCGTTTTAATTGATAATTTGTCGTGTGGATAATAATTGCAAATAAATGTACAATGAATTTATACATTCGATTTCAAACTTGAAAATTTGGGTGGACGTCCAAGGGCGATTTTTTTTTTGTAATTGTAAATAGTCGATATTTTCTTTTATCCCACTATTCGATTATATTTGAATAGAAAAAGAAAAAAATTGAAAATAATACGACGATATTCAGAAATCTTGACAAGCGTTGTTTTCTTGTTACTGAACGAATCAAAGCCATTTCTGAAGTAAAAAAAAAACTTGCTTCTATCAAAGGAAACTACTCATGTGACATTATTTCAACAATGTGCATCCGTACTTTCGTTGTAGACGATTTTAAATACAATTTTGAAATATTAAAAATTATTTTAAAAATAATTATGGTTGTCAGATTTTAATAAGCTTTCAAATTTATGATCTTTAAAAAGTAGAGAACATAATATATCATTTCCATAAGGTTGCAGAAAGAACTTAATGTATAAATATATAACAACCTTTTGTCATATTGTGTACTTAAAATTGAAAAAAAAAAGAAAATTAATGTAAAAATTCATTGTTCATCAAAAAAATTTTTTTCTTTCAGATAATAATTACCTTCGTATATATTATTCAGAAAAGCCATTAAAAACTTTCTTAATTAAATATTGTCTTAGTTTTATTGGGTTTTGTATTTTTACAATTGAGGTAAAAGTTTGGACAATTTCGGACATTTTTTTAACAAAAAAATCGATGATTTAGATTTTTCAGAGTTTTGTGCATTTAATTAAAAAAAAACAATTCAGGTTGCAAATAAATTTTTTTTTGTGTTTTCATAGAATTAAGTTCGAGGGGGGTAACAGATATAAAAAAAAATATTTATACCATGACTTTCAAAGAGACAAACATTTCTAAAATAAGTTCATTCATTTCTGAATAAGTTCTGAAGTTTTCATTAAAATCCAACAAGTAGTTAATTTTTACAAGAATTTGGAAATTAATGTGTCTTTCAACTTACAAAAAAACAACTAAAAAAAAACGCTAAAAAGGTCAAAATTGGACATACCTAAATAAAATGTACTGCCTAGCGCAAGGATTGAACTTACATCATTCAGTTAACGAGCTAGCGAGCTGCTAAATGTCACCCCCTGTCAACTAAAATAAGATCGTCCATCCATTGGAACTGTATAAAAGACTACATTTTTCCTCACTTTTAGAATTTTTTCAGTTGCCGGGAGAATTTTTGTCACTCGGCAATTGGATTTTGACCTTGTCAGACCTTTTTTGGCTCTGAGGACTTTTTGAACCGCAACCTACTGTTTTTCTGTTAAGTTTTGAATTATTTTTACCGGTTTTTCTTGCGTTCCGTTTGACTGTTTTGTAAAATTTTGATTTTTTCTTTTTAGTTCCTTTCCCTCCCCAATTTTATTTATACTTATTTTGCTACTAATCTTTTATTATTTAACATTTTTATTTTCTTTTTCGTTTTAATTTTTCTTTTTTGAATTTATTTTCTCCCCGTACCCACTTCACAGAGTTTATCTGTTTATTTTTCGTTTTTACATTTTCCGTCCGACTTTATTTTTCTTTGTTTATTATTTTGTTCTGTGTTCTTGTTGTTAAATAACCGTTTAATTTCTGTGTTTTATCCGTTCTTCGTCTCTAATATATTTGTTTGTAAATTTTGTGTTTAGTTTGTATTTCTGCGTTTTATTGGCAGCCATTTTGTAAATTGTGATATTTTTTTTTTTTTTTTTTCTCGTTTATAACTGTTTGTTTAATTTGTCGATTTCTTGCCTGTTGTCCTTCTTGTACTTGTTTTAAATTTCTATTTTCATCTTTTGGCAAACCTTGTTTACTTGTTCGTTTAATTGTTTGTTTAATTGTTTTGCCTTTAAATTGTTTCGAACCTTGTCTATTTTATTTGTACGTCCTTTTATTTTTGTAAATTTGTAGTATCGCTTACGAGCGAACTCTGTTTTGTTTTGTAATTGTTTTGCCGTTAAATTGTTTCGAACCTTGTCTATTTTATTTGTACGTCCTTTTATTTTTGTAAATTTTTAGTATCGCTTACGAGCGAACTCTGTTTTGTTTTGTAATTGTTTTGCCGTTAAATTGTTTCGAACCTTGTCTATTTTATTTGTACGTCCTTTTGTTTTTTGTAAATTTGTAGTATCACTTACCAGCGAACTTTGTTTTGTTTTGTGTATTGTTACTATTAATTTTGTTGCCTCGCTTTTAAGCGAACCGTGTTTGTTTAATTTTTTTTTTTTTACCCCCCCCTTTCCACCCCTCCCCTCCCCTGCCCTTTGAAAAATGGAAAAGAAGGAAAAAAAAGCTCCTTCTTACTTAGTCGTTAAAAAGAAAACCAATATGGCTTCGTTCAAAAGATCCGTGAAGAAGCATTTGTTTAATCCCCCCAAAAAAGACCCGCCTGATAAGGATAGCATCGAGGAGTATCCAGCCTTGGTTAGGGTACCAACAAACGAAGAAATAGTAGAGGCTTTAAAAGAAGCTTCCAAATCTTCAGAGGCCGAAATGAGCCTTAACGTAGAAGTCAGCAACGAAGAGTTAAAAGACAACATAAGTGAGAATGCAGAGGCCGGGGAATCGCCCTGTTGTTGGAAGTGCCCCCCGAAGTGTGTCATCGATATTGCGGAGTTCTTGGAGCGTGCCAAGAGTTACGCACACCTTGTCGTGAAAGGTGGGCTCTTGGAGGACCCCAAAGAACTGAAGAAAATCGAAAAACGAATGGTGTCGGTCTTCGTCGTCGATAAGCGTACGCGCAAGATTTGTCGTTCGACGAAAGACACAGTGGTAAAAACACTGGAGTCCCAGGGGTTCAAGCCACTAAGAGTTGTGAAGGGCTCGGGCTTTTTCATGTGGGACATATTGCTACCCACACCAGAAGATTGCCTGAAATTAACTAAACGTGAAATTATTACCCAAGACATTATTCTAAGAGCAGAATATGAAGGCAGGCGTAGGACCCGGGTAGCCATATACGAGGTCCCTCCTCAGTTTATCGGGGAACACCTAGCGGCCTTCCTGACGCAGTATGGCGAAATTATAGGTGCTTCCTGCGATAGCTTGACCGGGGGGTGGAGTTTTGACATCATGTTGGACCAGAAAGCCTTCCTCTCCATCCCCAACTGTCTGGATGTTGGGAGCCTGAAGCTGCCAGTCATCGTGACTGGCCGCAAGCCAGTGTGTTGGAAGTGTGGAAAGCCTGGTCACCTTTCCTCTTCCTGTCCAGAGAAGAAGGCCTCTGGAGGCCAGGCCCCAGTCGACCAAAATCCCCCTCTGACCGCGTCTTTGAATTCCGCCTCGCCTATAATGGGCATGCCAGCCGCCGGAACCGGAGTGGAAAATCCCCCGGTTGTGTCAAATTCGAAGCCCCCATTCCCCGAAGAGCTTTCGCCCGCTGCAGTTGCAGTTGTGGAGAAGGGGGAGGGGGAATGGCTGGTTGCTGGCAAGGGCAGAGGGAAGCGCCGGACAGCGGGTCCTCAGTCCCCTGAAGCCCCTGGGACAAAAGGCACGGACAGTCCCACTCCCATTGTCAACGGTAAGGGCGACGCCCCGGCCTCGAAAACCTCGTTTCAGGATATGCAAAAAAAATATGATCCGGGTTATGAAAAGACCGAAAAAATCAAAAAATTAAAAGAAAAATTAGATTCCCAAAAGACCCCTAAATCTGATAACTCCTCTGCCCCTCAGACCTCCACTATGGAAAATACTACTGTCTCCACATCCTCTAAAAAACAGACCTCCAAACCATCATCTCCCCTCAAGGCACCTACAAGTCCAAAAGGCAAACCCTCCACTTCTTCCCACTCCTCAATCCTTCTCAGTAGAGACCCCAGCCCTTTTAGACAAAATTTTACTCCACGTCCCTCTCCCAGTCCTTCACCCCTTAAACCACCTCTTATTACTCCTGAAATGCCCCCTCCAGCCAACAAAAAACAAAGAAGTCCAAATCAAGACATAAATGTCAACCGAAAGAAACTACCGAAGCACATTTTCAACACTGGAAAAGACATCTGCCGTATCTCCCCGACCCAAGCCGAGAAAGCCAGGGATTATGGAAATCGTATAAAAGAACTCAAATACTTACTATCCATAAAACAATACGCCGATAAGGACATTGAGGACCCTAAAAACTTTCCCAAAGCCCAACGTGTCTTAACAGTCATAAGAACTGGTTCAGGAGCGCGTCATTGTTGGGCAATGTTAAATGAGGCAATAGCCTCTTTTAAAATGACGCCTCCAATAGCTATTATTGAAAACGAAAAATTAAAGAAGATGAATCAATTTTGTGCTGGGAGGGTCCCTATTTTCGTTCACCCCTCCCTCTATAGAGCACTAAAGTTGACCTTCCCCTGGGATATCGGCGGGCTCTCCCAAGACGGCACCATCAAGACTGAGATGGGCCATGGGTCTATGGGAGAGGCGGTCGGTATCCTGTCCCCGACCATGTTTAGGCCAGCAGAGCAACCCTAATCGGTCTGATAATGTCTCTCTGGTTAGCTAGTCTGAATGCCCGAGGCCTGAGGTCCGAGTCTCGAAGGGTGAGGCTCTATCGTGACCTTCAGCGTCTCGGGGTGGATGTATGTTGTGTGCAAGAGACCCGTTTCTCTTATCGCGATCATGACAGCATTCTGTCTAGGGGGTTTTCCCTCTTTTCAGCATGTTATGATGGACGCTCGAGGGGTGTCTCTTGGCTGGTGAGCAAGTCCTTGAAGGCTGTGTGTGCTCTTGTCTTCGCAGATCCGGCGGGCAGACTTTGCGTGCTGGATGTTACCATAAAGGATAAGGCTCTGCGTCTCATTGGGGTTTATGCGCCCAATAACTATGGTGAGCGGTCTGCTTTGTTTCGGCAGATCGAGCCGTTCTTGGCGTCATCTCGTCGGGTAGTTTTAGCGGGGGATTGGAATGCCATCCTTGACCCCGATATAGATCGTATAGGGCCCAAATTGATTACTAACAACCCGAACGTGAAACCATTTCGGGACTTTATCGGCAGGTTTGATCTTGTCGATAAGTACCGAAATGAACACCCTCGGGAGGTAGTGTGGACTTGGACTAATAGCGGCAGCTCGGGTTCTCGGGTGCTTTCTAGCTACCTGGACCGAGTCTTAGTCAGGAGAGTCGATGTAGGGCTCTTAGAATGTCCAAGTTTCCATTATATAGTTTATTCGGATCATAGGCTAGTCCGGGTCCGGGTAAACTTAGATAAGCCTAAGGTTAAGATGGCTGGTTACTGGAAATTGAACTGCTCATTATTTGGGGAGCGAGATTTCCGGGACCAGCTGCTACTAATGATACAAAGGGAGCTGACGGGGGCTGTGGTGGGAAATGCCTGGTGGGATAAACTTAAATCCAAAATTAGAACGTTTGCTGCTGATTATAGTCGTCGGCTCAATCTAGATAGATTAGCGGCGCAAACGGCTTGTGAGCAAAAAGTTGATCGGGCGGTTAAATCCCGTGATAGTGGGGACGTAGTCTTAGCTAAGGCAGAGTTGGCCTCCTTGCTTATCAAGAAGGATCAAGCTCTGGTAGTTAGGGCTAGGTTAAAAAGAATGTCTCCTGAGGCAACGAATATGGCCGCTGATTTGCGTGCAGAGGAGGTTCGGAGTGCAACTCGGCGACATATCGCATGCGTCACATTGCCGGATAAACGGACCGTGACCACAAACGAGGGCATATGTGGGGCTTTTCGTGAGTACTTTCAGGAACTTTTCACCAGGGGGCCCTCCTCAGTTCGACGCCTATTTAGCTGACTTTCCGTGCCTTGAGGCAGCTGAAGCAGCTGTGTGCGAGGGTCCCATTACAGAGTCGGAAATCTGGGATGCGCTGAAACAGGTTGGCCTGGACAAATCTCCGGGATTAGATGGTCTTCCGTACGAACTGTACTTGAGGCAGTCGCCCGTTTTTGTTCCCTTGCTGGCACTGTTTTCGGCAACTGGTTGAAGCAGGGGTCTATACCCCAACGCTTCACCAGGGGCGTAATCAAGTTGTTACGTAAGAGCAAAAACGGCGGGGATGGGTTAGATAACTTTCGCCCTTTAACTATGCTAAACACAGAGTTAAAGATTTTGGCTAAGGTCTTGGCGAACCGTTTGCAGGTTGTCCTCTCTAGTCTGATTGGCTCGGAACAGACTTGTGCTGTGAAGGGCAGGACTATTCAGGACAACCTTCATATGGTGCGCTTGATCATCGAGCAAGTCGACAGTGAAGCCGCGCTGGTCAATTTAGATCAGTCCAAGGCATTCGATAGGGTTGACCATCGGTTTTTGGAGGCTGTTCTTTCGGCGGCTGGTTTCGGGCCGTACTTTCGCACCTGGATCCGACTTCTGTATGCGACCCCCGGTGCGCTGGTGGAAGCGAATGGAGTACGATCGGAGCCTTTCGTATTGTCTCGCTCCATTCGTCAAGGTTGTCCGCTTTCGCCTTTGCTGTACGTTCTTGCGTTGGAACCTTTCCTTCGCAAGTTAAAGACGAATCCGGTCCTACGCGGAATTTCCCTACCTGGCGCTACCAACGCGCCCAGGTATTCCGCCTATGCTGATGACGTTTCGGTTCTTGTGTCGAGCAGGGCCGAGATTAACGAAGTCAGCAAAGAAATCAGTGGTTATGAGATGGTGACAGGGGCCAAGATCAACCGCGATAAGTCTGTTGGCTTGCGGTTGGGTGCGTGGAAGGGAGTTTCTCTTCCCGGACCTTTCCTCTGGACGGATGGGCCGGTCAAGATTCTCGGCGTCTGGTTCGGTCCTGATCTCCAGTTGGATATGAATTGGTCGGAGGTGCAAGGGAAGGCCGAGGTCGCAATTAATTTGTGGTCTCGGAGGAATCTTTCCTTAAAGGGGAGGGCGGAAGTATGTGTTTCACACATCTACCCGATTCTCCTTTACCGACTCTCTGTGCTTCCACTTCCGTCTGACACTTTACTGGCGTTAGTGCAGCTCTTGTTCCCCTTCTTGTGGGGAGGCAAGGCTGCCAGAGTCTGTCGGGAGATCTGTTGCCTTCATCCATCTGAAGGCGGTCTAGGTATGCCTAGCATTGAGATCCGTCAATATATGCTTCGCATCAGGTTCCTGGATCGAATGTGTCGCGAACCGGATGAGGTGGGCGCCTTCTGGAAGGAAGACGCCCGTAAGAGTTTCCCATCCCTGAGAAGTGTGCGCTCGGCCGAGGAGGAGGCTCACCGTTTACCCAAAGTCGAGTGCTCCTTCTATCGTGAATGCCGTCGTGCCCTGAAGCGCCTCTTACGGGCGTTGGATGGCCTCTCCAACGTCCAGGCGTTGTCTCATAAGGCGTTATATCAGGTGTTAGTCAGGGGGGCCGTTCGGGATGATTTGATAGACGAGCTCGGTCTTACGAAGCAGGAGGCCCGCTCGATATGGCCTTGGGCGCCCGGGTTGAAATGCCTCAATAACAATGAGGCATCACTCACCTGGCTGGTGATACGTGGGGCCCTCTGGGTCGCCAAAAAACTTTGCTCAGCGGGCTTGGAGAAATATCCAAACTGCCGCCGCTGTAGTGGGGAAGTCGAGACCATTGGTCACGCCTTTTTCCATTGCCCGGTGGTAGCACCGCTGTGCAGATATGTTGAGGGCCTCATGGTTCGCATGCTGTCTGGAAAGTTCTTTGTCCTTGAGGCCGCTTCTGTTTGTAGCAATGTGGCTCCGCCGTTGACGAGGGCTGAACACTATGTGTTCTTATGCTTGCTAGGTGTTATGAGAGTCGTGATATGGACGACACGTCAGAAGGGATTCTATGGAGGCGAGAAGCTTACCTCTTCTCATCTGATTTTGTACTTTAAGCATCAGCTTAAAGTCAAGATTAGGTCGGAGAGGTGGCGACTCTCTTCATCTGAATTCAGCAAAAGGTGGGTGAATCTTGCGCGCTTGTGTCGTGTGAAAGGGGCTGACCTGGAGTGGCACTTTGATGCCGGTTAGGCATCAGAATATTGCTTTAGCTGGGTTGAACACGGTCAACCCATCCCAAAATATTAGGTTAGCTTAGGTTTTGTTTTTTGATTCTTTAGTTTCATTTTCCAGTAAACTTAGCTAAGGTATGTATGCTCATTGGCCCCTTTTTTTTTTTCTGTCCCTATTTTTTCTTTAAGTTTAATCTCCCATCCCCTCCCTCGTTAGGTGGTCAGTGACGTCAGTTCTCAGGTGGATGCGGGGCGTTTTTTGTTTCGGGTGTGATTTTTCGTATCTGTTGTTGAGTCTGAATGAGCGCATGTCTGTGTGAGTGCTTGGGATGAATGAATGGGTTTAATTTTTATAGTCCCGCAATCATTTTCGTCCAGTTAACTGATGTTTCTGCCACATTTAGTGATTGTGGGTTTTTTTATTACTAACACAATTTTGTTTAGTTTCTTGTAAATAGTTATGTCTCATATTGTAATTACTCATTGGGGTTTCTTTTTTTAAAAATTTTTAAATTGTTACCCCCCCCCCCCCACAAACAATATATTGTACATATGGGGTTTAGTTAGTATTTTCATAGAGTCATTGAGGTATTATGGTGAGTGTGGTAAGAAAGGTAAGTAAGAATGTGTTGTTTTGGTGCAAGAAATATTGTTAGTATGATTGGGTCAGCGTTTGTGGCTAGCTAAGTTTAAAAGTTAAGACAGAAGACCGACCTTCTCCCCATTCCCCACTTCGGCCTTGTGCCACATTTTCTGTAAATACAGAAATAAATAATAATTTTTTCAGTTGCCGGGAGAATTTTTGTCACTCGTCATAAGGTCCCCCTCCCCTTCAAAAAAAAGAAAAAAAGAAAAAAACAAAACAAAAACCCCCAAACCTCAACTGGTGTTTTTAGTTGCTGAGAAAGGAGAAAATCGAAACAAGATATCAGAAAAAAAGACTTAATTTCAACTACAAAAGGTAACCGAACTTTTTTCCTTTTCTTTGTAAGACGGCCATTTGAATTGAACTGTTTAAAATTGAAACTTTAAATACACTTCCAGAAGTCATAGACATTTGAGCATTTCTAGTGTCTCTTCTTTTTCTTGTGTGTAATTAACAACGTTCAATTTATTCGTTGCTGTTAAAAATTGTTTAAAATGAAGTCCTAAAATTAGAGAAATTATATAATCACAAATTAAGGTTTTTGTCAAAGACGGTTTTTCCAAACAAATCAATTTATTAAGAAAAAGAAAAAAGAAAAAAGAAAGCAAAATTAGGAGTGCGTATTATGCACAGATACAAAAATATCTTTAAAATTTGCAGTTTCATAGGTCGATTTTATTTTATTAGTTTAACGCAGAACTCATTGGGGAATATAAGTCAACTATTTTTTTTTTATTTTAAGTTTAAATGCACTATCCGTAAATCTGCCCCGAAGAGTAAAGTAAAAAACGCAATAAAACTTTGATATAATTTAATTTGATAAGCTTTTAATTGCTGGAATAAATAATAATAAAGAACATTATAGTCAAAAGAAAAATATTTTTTTCGATTAATAATAAAATTTTAAAAGAATTGTTTCAATTTTTTATTTTTTTATTATTTATTTAATAATTTATAAAATTTTAAAAATATTTTTAGAATCTTCAAAGAACTGCAGACAAGAAGTCTTTTTAGTTAAGAATTGATGATTATATTGCCTATCGGAAATTGAAAAGTTTAATAAAAATCGTTCTGCAGAAAACATCTTTAAAATAATTTTAAAAAATTTTGTGTGTGTGTAAATATGTTCATTTTTATTAAGTACGATGTTCCATTTATTCAGAAACCATATTCAAATGTCTGGCTATAAATCTAAACTAAACTTTCAGCCCAATTTTAAGTATTAGTAGCAGTGGTGGTAATATTGATTTATTCTTTATTAGATAAAAAAAATATTGTCATCAATATTTTTGATTAGTATTCTTGAGAAAATGCTCCAAATCCGCAAAACGAAAGGAGACGCGTCAGGTTGAAGAGAGGTGTGTGTGTGTGGGGGGGGGGCAATAGCACTTATCACAAGTTGCAAAATCTTTTGCCACTGCTCTGTTATGTATAAATATAGAAGGTAAATTTAGTAACAAAAAAGATTCCCCCCTCCTTATGCAACTTCAGGGATCACATAGTAAAACTGTCATGTGACCCCTGTAACTCTAAAGCAGTGGTTTTCAATCAGGGTTCAGCGGAACCCTAGCGTTCCGCCAGTAAAGGCCAGGGGTTTCGCAAGAAGTTACACAAGTACTATGATTGTGACAGTAATTTTGTATTCTCGTGTGCAGATATGAGTGTTTAGGTACCTTCACTAAATCAATAACAAAATAGCATAGTATGAATAAAAAAAAAAGGTCACAAACTTAAATTTTTCCATCAATATGTTTATATTTTTTTTTATTAAGAGGAAAGATCAAAGTAATTTTTAATTTTATAAAATTTTTTAATCCCTTCGAACATTTTCGAATTTTTGTCTGAAAATTTTGATTTGATTTGAATTAGCGATTAAACAAACGTTACGATTGTTTAATTATATCACCCACATTTTTTTGGTGACAAACACATTAATTTGGAAATTCTCGCAAAAATCAAATAATTGTCGGATTTTAATGAAACTTTCAGGACTTATTCACAAATGAATGAACTTATTTTTAAAATTATTATTTTTTAAAAATCTTGATAAAAATATGTTTTTTACCTGTGAAAATCCATAAAATGTTAATAAATTTCTCATTGGTGGCTAACTTTTATTTTATTATATCAACGCAGAACTCATTGGGGAATACATATCATTTATTTTTTTTATTTTAAGTTTAAATGCACTATCCGAAAATCTGCCCCGAGGAGTAAAATAAAAATGCAATAAAACTTTATATAAAATATATATATATCATTGAATACGTCCAACAAGAAAGATTCTTTCATTCTTTTCTATCCGATGTCCCAGTTGTCGCTAAAAAAATAGTATATCCTGATGAAAAAAGGCCCGAAACTTAATAAAAATAAAATTTTATCACGAAAACCTTTGTTATTAATAAGAGTGGCGACCAAAGTATTTTTTAATTATTTTTGAAATTTTTTATTCATATTTAGCACGTTTAAATTTGTGGTTGAAAATCTTGGTTTTTTTTAGTTCAACGATTACATATATTTTGCTCTAGCTTTTTTTCACTTAAAAACACATGAACTTGGAAATTATTGTAAAAATCAAATAATTGTCCTAATTTAGTGAAACTTTCAGAACTTATTCCGAAATGACTGAATTTATTTAAGAAATGTTTGTTTTTTAGAAAGTCATGGTAAAAATATTTTTTTTTTACGTCTTTTACGTTTTTTTTTTTACCTTACTTAATTTTATGACCCTTTTTTATGTATGGGTGCGTTCGCCAATTTTATTTTTTAATTAAACAAAGGAGACTTTGAGGTTTATAAATCATAAATTTCCTTTTAAATTTTCGGATCGCAAAGTCCCCAATTTTAGCTCTGAATTTGAAAAACAAAAATGCAAGAAAACTAAGACATTTTTTTTATGAAAATAGCTTTTAATGTTTTTTATAAATAATATATACTAAGGACTTTTTTGTGAAGTCAAAATCCTTTCCGGGAGAATAATAAATTTTTACTAGAATTGTTTACTTTTTTTTTTTACGAAGTGAAAATATTGTTAAATGTTTACAAAAATAAAGTACGAGTGCGTTCGCCCATTTTTTTCGCTCATTAAAAAGATCTATTTTTATAGATCGTAAATTAGAAAGATTATTTACAATCTGAGGGCCGCAAGTTATTTTAAAATAAATTTGTTATTTTAAAAAAATGCATTAAAATTCATCTACGGATGGCCATATCTAAACCGAAATGAAAATGTTAGAGTTATACCCCCTAGACGCATTATAACTTCTCATTATTGTCGCCTCGTCAACTCAAAACTTTTCTAATTTTTTTTTTTTTACCATTATTATCAAATTCTTTTTCAGTGAGAGACATAACGCAAACATTTTTTTAAAAATTCAAATTTAGGGACGTTGGGGGAAAATTCTCAGAAAAATATTTCATATAAAAAGCTGGTTAACGCTTGTTTTTAGGAACCCTCAAAAAGCAGCTGTGCTAAGAATCTTATTCTTAGCACAGCTGCTTTTTGAGGGTTCCTAGGTTTTTTTTTTTAAATTTATCTTAGCCTAAGATAAATTTTTAAAAAAATGAGCGTAAAATTTTATGTGAAAATAATATTGTTACAAAATATTTGTCTTAGAAAATTTTAACTATAAACTTATTTTTTCGTAATTTAAATCTTATTTTTAATAAAAAATAAATAGTAATTTATAAATAAATAATAATAATTTAAATAAATAATAATATAAATAAATAATAATAATTTATAAATAATAATTTATAAATAATAAAAAAAAAATTTTATTCAAGAATTCTCCCTCAAACGTAAGGTAAAAAAAAAAATTGGAAGTATAAACTGGTTCACTTACTTATCTAGAACAATTTATGTCACTTTTGCCCTACCCGTGCGATAATTTCCCCTGACGTAAAATGTCTTTTAAAAAAATTTCTGATGAAAATGTAAGTAATGTTTCTTTCAAATTGCATTAAGTATACTTTAAATTTTCTGATTTTCTTAAAATAACTTTTGAGAAAAGTATCATTGAATTTTATATGATTTAAATGGGGAACTTTATTTTTGTTTATAAAACTGTCAATAAATGATTGATGTTAGCGATTTTCGTCAGTTTTGATGACTAAAAAAAAACATGATTTTTAGCTAAGATTTCGGACATGCTAGAAAGGATTAAAAAAATTAAAAAAATACTCAAAAAATACTTTTGTCTTTTGGGGTCTATATGGGCCCTCAAACAGCAGTACATCACTTGTATCTTAATTATTTTTTTAGTGTTTATAATTTCTCCAGATAGTATCAACAAACTTATGGTGAAAGCTACAGTACTAAAAAAAACACCAAAAAATTGGAATGCTGAAAGTTTTTTTTTACTTTAATTATTACAAGGTACTACTTAAGCAAGTCCACTTAAAAAATATGCCATTCTGTCCTTCCGTATGAGAACACGAATCTCACGTCAGCTGTCAATAATTTATACACGTCACCTTTCAGCACTTGCCGGCAATGTTAAGATCGGCTCCCTTTTATTTTAAACATTTTTCTACGAAGAAAGTAAGTAAAAGTTTCTTTCAAAATATTTTAAATAAACTTTAAATTTTCTAATTTTCTTTGAATAAGTTTTGAAAAACGTATAATTAAATTTTTAAACGATTTTTAAACAAGGAATTTAACTTATTTTTCAAAAATCAAAATTTAAAAAAAATGGCTGATATCGAGTTTTTGTTCGATATTTCGTAAACAAGATTTTTAACTAAAATTTAAGACATGCTAAGAATGATTAAAAAATTTCAAAAAATACTTTAGTGTTTCTTCTAAATAATGAAATATACATTTAACACGAAGAAAAATTATTTTCATTAATTTTCAGGCTGTTCTTGTCGTGTTATCGATTTTCATGAAGTTACCTTTTCAACTGCTATCAACAACCACTATTGTCTTCCTCTGTCCCTGTCTTTCTTTCTTTCTTCTGATAGAATCGTCCATATTTTCTACTCACCCGCGAGATAAAATACACTCTTCCATCAGAATCAGTTTTAACCAACCAACACCTCACATTGCAAATCTCAACTTTTTATTGGTTGAGACAACACCAAAATGTGTAACAATTGTCGAAAACCTATTTTCGCGCCCAGTTCAAATAAAAAGGACCATTTCGACCCAATTCACCAGTCAATGACTTAGCTTCAGAGAGATGCCATATGAATCCACGCGTGTCAATATTTTGACTTAAGAAACTTTTTGGGCGTCAACTGTTGACTCAAACACCAAAATTATTCTCTCAAAATTCACTTACAACTTTCTAAGAAAAGTGTTCTTACACACTACTAAAATAGAAATTGTATTTAACAAAAGATAAATACAAAACAATCCAAGGTAAACAAATCTAGAAAATTAAGACATTTATACTCTGCTTTAATCGCGCACACAAACTACACAAATTTCTGTATAAGTAATATTTTCCATTTTACTCTATTTGACCAGTTCTTTAACACATGAACAATTTTGAACTGTAAATCAATAAGACACCCAATTTATACATGGTCAATTCTTGCCTACAAGTTTTCTAATTGTATATAAATTGTACATAAATGTCTGTTATTTTTATTGAAACCTAAATTACCGTGGTTTCTTATTCAATTGTCTTGTGATTGATTCGTTTTGAATGCCTATATTTTATAATGTTGTGGATTAATATGGTGAACATGCCCGTAAACTAAACATCTTAATACTAAAACCTTCTGATAACAAATTCAAACTCAAAGCAATCCCAACACTTCTCTCTTTTTTCTTTATCCTCTTTTTCAGTTTTGTATTCAGGCTGATTTTTCTCTTATTCGTTTTATTATTCTATCCTCTTCTTTTCCCTTTTTTCTTCTTTCTCTTTGGAATTTTCGACGTGTTATTTTATTTTTAAAATTTTTCCTCTTATATTTCTCTTTCTTTATCCGCTCTTTTTTCCTTCTATTGTTTTCTTACTCCCTTCTCTTTACTCTTATAGTGGGATTTTCCCAATTATATTTGGTAACGAAAATATTGTGACGCCGGCAAGAAGAAAGGAACACAAACACAGATGAAAATGTTTGAAAAAACCTATATTTGTAGGAAAAGAGGAAAGTTTCTTGCAAACAGTCGGGTTTGCGGAACTTTTCTGAAAGATGCGTCCTTTTAACAGATTTACATTTCCTGTGTCGTTTTGGCTGGGTTGAAGAAATAGCCTTGACTTCTGAGCTTCAGTTGCTGTCTAAATCCTCACACCTGTCATGGTGTTTAGATGACGGAGAGTGGAGACGGGCAACGTGTTGTCTCTGAGGGTCCCAACAAGCAAAAGAGGAAGAGAGTTCGTAAAAACCGCTCTCGTGGGGGTTTGGTGAAAATCTAAAAAGGTAGCCTGTGATTGGTTGTTTTTCATCCAATCACAGGGCACCCAGTTAGCGACTCCGTAATAATTTCAATACTTATGGCTTTCTTCTTCTTCTTCTTCTTCTTCTTATTATTATTATTATTATTATTATTATTATTTTTCTTTTCCTTTTATGGAAACCCTTTTATGTTTTTCCTTTTATGGTGTTTCTCCTTATGGTTTTCCAAAAACAATTTGAATAATGAGAAAAAAAGTGCGGTCCATAGGCGGCATTTTTAAATAAGATCGTTCATAACCATCTTTGTTCTTCACTCGTCGAGATGCTGTTCTGCATCGAAACAAAATGCATCTTTGTCGTGAGTAATTGTTTTTGTCCGTGTGTAAAAATTTTATAATAAATAACTACTGCTCTACTCCTGGTATTGAGTCCTTTTTTGAATTAATGCTGTGAATGTTTGAATTTAATTTCCTTTCGTTCTCATTACAATTGGAGATTTTGCTTGTTGAGAAGTGTTGCTGACAATTTAAACTGCAAACATGGACACAATCGATTTCTGTATTTCGTTGAAGCTGTAGTGGAAAATTTGGTGGTTACCATTTGTTTAATGGTGTTGACGGCCCAAATCAATCCATACATTTTTTTACTCTACGAATATGCTATGTGTGTGTGTGTGTGTGTGTGTGTGTGTGTGTGTGTGTCAAAAGATTAAATTTTGTTAATGAGTTTTGATTTGAAAGGATGTTTGTTAGAATCTGTTATTGAAGAGTCTAAATTAATTGCAAGAAAAAAATTACATTTAAGAATTTACTGTTCATGTAAGTAGTAAATGTTTGTAAAGTTGAATGCAATTTTGTGATCAAAGAACTTATCTAACTTTGATTGTTTTGTGTAATACAATGTTCTCGAATGTTGAGAAATAAAGTTGATTTGTTAGCAGGAATTTGTTTAACTTCTGCTTAAGGAATTTGGTGAGTGAATGGGAATAAAGTTCACTGGTGAGTTTTGGTGAGTGAGTATGAATATCGTTAAGTTTGTATAATGTTCATAAGAGTGTGTGACGTGATGTTTAGTTGCAATTCGTTTGATGTCACGATGCTCACGATATTTATTTGTACTATAGTACAAAATGTGACACAAGGTCAAAATGGGGAATGGGGAAAAGGACGGTCTTCATCTGTCTTAACTTTAAATTTAGCTAGCCACAAACACTGACCCTAACATACAAAAACAATAGTCCTAACAGACAAAACAACACATTTTTACCTACCTTTCTTACTACATCCACCATAATACCTCATGGTCTCTATGAAAATCCTAAATAGTCACCATTTGTACAATTCATTGTATGTGGGGGTAGGGGAATAAAACAGCAATTTAAAAAATCCCCAATGTGTATGTACAATATGCAACAAAAGTATTTACAAGAAACTAAACAAAATAATGTTAGTAATAAAACGCCCCACAATCCTAAAATGTGGCAGAAGCATCAGTTAACTGGACGAAATTGATGCAGGATTATAATAGTATAAAACATTCATTCATCCGAAGCACTCACACACACACGTACGCATTCAGACACAACAACAAATACGAAAACACACACGCGAAACGAAAGGCACCCCGCATCTACCAGAAAACTGACATCACTAAGAACCTAACGAGGGAGGGAATGGGGAATTAAACTAAAGAAAAATAGGGACATAAATAAAAGTGGTCAATGAGCTAAGTTAACTGAAAAAAGAAACTAAACTAAAGATTCAAAACAAACCTAAAACTAGCCTAATTTAGGGATGGGTTGCCTATGTTCAACCCAGGAAGAACAATATCCTGATGCCTAACCGGCATCAAAGTGCCACTCCAGGTCAGCCACCTTCACTCGACACAATCGCGCAAGATTCACCCACATTTTGCCAAATTCTGATGAAGTGAGCCGCCGCTTTTCCGACTTAATTTTAATTTTAAGGTGATGCTTAAAGTACAAAATCAGTTGGGAAGAAGTGAACTACTCAGCTCCATAGAATACCTTCTGACGTGTCGTCCAAATCACGATTCTCATAACACCTAGCAAGCAAAAGAACACATATTGTTCAGCCTTTGTCAACGGCGGTGCCACATTGCTACAAACAGAAGGGGCCTCAAGGACAAAGAACATTCACTGCAGCATGCGAAACATGAGGCCTTCAACAAACTTGCACAATGGCGCTATCACCCTGCAATGAAAGAAGGCGTGACCCAGGGTCTCAACTTCCTCATCACAGCGTTGGCAGTTTGGAGATTTCTCCAAGCCCGCTGAACAAAGTCTTTGGGCGGCCCAGAGGGCCCCACGAATCACCAGCAAGGTGAGAGACGCCTCGTTTCAACCTGGGCGCCCAAGACCATATTGAGCGAGCCTCCTGCTTCGTAAAGCCTCCTGCTTCGTAAAGCCCCCTGCTTCGTAAAGCCGAGCTCGTCAATCAGCTTATAACGAACAGACCCCCTGACTAACACCTGATATAATGTCTCGAAGACAATGCCTGGGCGTTGCAGAGGCCATCCGACGCCCACAAGAGGCGTTTCAGAGAAAGACGACATTCACGGTAGAAGGAGCATTCGGCTCGGGATAAACGGCGGGCCTCCTCCATACACGAGTGCACATTTCGCAGGGATGGGAAGTTCTTATGGGTGTCTTCCTTCCAGAAGGCGCCCTCCTCATCCGATTCGCGACACATTCGATCTAGGAACCGGATGCGAAGCACATATTGACGAATATCAATGCTAGGCATACCTAGACCGCCTTCAGATGAATGAAGGCAACAGATCTCCCGAGATACCCTAGCGGCCTTGCTTCCCCACAAGAAGGAGAACAAGAGCCTTACTAATGACATTAGTGTGGCATATGGAAGTGGAAATACAGAGAGTCGGTAAAGGAGAATCGGATAGATGTGTGAAACACATACTCCCGCCTTCCCCTTCAAGGACAGATTCCTCCAAGACCACAGATTAACTGCGATCTCAACCTTCCCTTGTACCTCCAACCAATTCATATTCAGCTGAATATCAGGACTGAACCAGACACCGAGTATCTTGACCGGCCCATCCGTCCAGAGGAAAGGTCCGGAAAGAGAAACTGCCTTCCACGCACCCAACCACAAGCCAACAGACTTATCGCGTTTGATCTTGGCCCCTGTCACCATCTCATAACCACTGATTTCTTTGCTCATTTCGTGAATCTCGGCTCTGCTCGACACAAGAACCGAAACGTCATCAGCATAGGCAGAATGTAAAGCATAGGCGAAAACGGGCAACCTTGACGAATGGAACGAGACAATACAAAAGGTTCCGATCTTACTAAATTCACTTCCACCGGCGCACCGGGAGTCGCATACAGAAGTCGGAACCAGGTGCGAAAGTCCGGCCGGAAACCGGCCGCCGTAAGGACAGCCTCCAGGAATCGATGGTCAACCCTATCGAAGGCCATGGACTTATCTAAATTGATCAGTGCGGCTTCACTGTCGACTTTCTCGATGATCAAGCGGACCATATGAAGGTTGTTCTGAATAGTCCTGCCCTTCACAGCACAAGTCTGTTCGAAGCAAATCAGACTAGAGAGGACAACCTGCAAACGATTGGCTAAGATCTTTGCCAAAATCTTTGTATTTAACATGGTTAAAGGGCGAAAGTTATCTAACCCATCCCCACCGATCTTGTCCTTGCGTAGCAACTTGATCACACACCTGGTGAAGCGTTGAGGTATAGACCCCTGCTTCATTCAGTTGTTGTAAATTCCAGCAAAGGAACAAAAACGGGCGACTGCCTCAAGTAAACTTCGTAGGGAAGATTATCTAATCCCGGAGATTTATCCAGCCCAAACTGTTTCAGCGCTTCCCAGATTTCCGATTCTATGATGGGACCCTCGCACCCAGCCGCTTCAGCTACCTCGAGACAGGGAAAGTTGGCTAAATAGGCGTCGAACTAAATAAGACTCAGACCGGGCTCCCTGTAAAAAAGTTCCTGAAAGTAATCCCGAAAAGCCTCACATATGCCCGCCTTTGTAACCACGGTCCCCTTATCCGGCAATGTGACGCACGCGATATGCCGCCGAGATGCATTCCCACTTTCCTCTGCACGCAATTCAGCGGCCATATTAGTCGCCTCAGAGGACATTCTTTTTAACCTAGCCCTAACTACCAGAGCTTGATCCTTCTTGATAAGCAAGGAGGCCAACTCTGCCTTAGATAAAGCTATTTCCTCACTATCACGGGATTTAATTGCCCGATCACAAGCCGTTTGCACCGCTGATCTATCTAGATTGAGTCGACGACTAAAATCGGCAGCAAACGTTCTAATTTTAGATTTTAATTTGTCCCACCAAGCATTCCCAACCACCACAGCCCCCGTCAATTCCCTCTGTATCATTAGTAGCAGCTGGTCCCGGAAATCTTGCTCACCAAATAATGAGCAGTTTAATTTCCAGTAGCCAGCCATCCTAACATTAGACTATCTAAGTTTACACGGACCCGGACAAGCCTATGATCCGAATAAACTATATAATGGAAACTTGGACACCCTAAGAGCCCTACATCGACTCTCTTAACTAAAACTCGGTCGAGGTAGCTAGAAAGCACCTCTGCAACCGAGCTGCCACTATTAGTCCAAGTCCACACTACCTCCTGAGGGTGTTCATTCCGGTATTTATCGACAAGATCAAACTTGTCGATAAAGACCCAAAATGGTTTCATGTCCGAGTTGTTAGTAACCGAATTTGACCCTATACTATCTAAGTCGGGGTCAATCCCCGCTAAAACTACCTGACGAGATGTCGCCAAAAACGGCTCGATCTACCGAAACAGGCCGTTCAGCATGGACATTGGGCGCATAAACCACAATGAGACGAAGAGCCTTATCCTTTATGGTAACATCCAGCACGCAAAGTCTGCCCGCCGGATCTGAGAAGACAAGAGCACATGCACCCTTCAAAGACTTGCTCACCAGTCAAGAGACACCCCTCGAGCGTCCATCAAAACATGCTGAATAGAGGGAAAACCCCTTAGACAGAATGTCTTCATAATCACGAGAAGAAGAAAAACGGGTCTCTTGCACACAATATATATTCACCCCGAGATACTGAAGGTCACGAGAGAGCCTCGCCCTGCCAGTCCTCACGACAGTTAAAATCCTATTCGCATTTGGAAAGTTTTTAGGATTTTCCACATCTAAGTTATTGATTTTCTTAAGTTTTAAAAGAGGTTTCAAGTCTCTGAAATTTTTGACTTGTGTCGCTAACCTTTTCTCTTGTACTTTAGATATTCTGTGAACATCTTCTCCAGTATTAAAACTAGGGTTGGTGATCTTTTTCTTGGTTACTGATTCTATCTCGTCCGTTGACGGACATCTTTGTCTTTTTTGTTTTTCTGATTTTTGTGGGGAGCTGATGGGAGTTTGGACAGGGGATGGGTTTGTGACAGAGAGAGTTTGGGAAACACACAAACACACACGCACACACATATATTTTTTAATTTTTTATTGAAATTGGAGTAGATTTGAACAGCGAAATTAGATCAGAACAATTTTGTTTACTGAGGGAAACCTGGTCTCGCCCATTTGGAATTGGGTCATTAGAAAAGACAATAAAAATGATCGAAATAACTTTTGTCGGTTAAAATTATAAATAGGGTTTGAGTAAGCAAGAAAGGATTTTTGAATTTCCCATGGTTTTGGGTTGACAGCGATGATCGTGTGGGGACCAAGGGTCGATTTGTGATCTGCCAGGCTTATCTTTATCAACGCGTAGTTATACTGAAAAGGTGGAAGACGGGAGAGACCGCGATCGGTCAACACATCGTCGTCGCTGCGTGCCGTCACGTGCGTGGGCACCCGCAGGCGACCGATACGGGTCGTGGCGCTACACGGCCGACGAGAAAGGCCGACGAGAAAGGCAGACGGAAGAGGACAGGCGGAAGAGGCCAGATGGAAGAGGCAGAGAGTGGTTGGTTGGTCTGCCGTCGAGAGCAGTCGAGCTGGAGAGAGAGGTCGGAGATTGCGAGTGACGTCAGAGAGTTAACCTGGCAGTTCGATTAGAAAAGGACCTCCAATCGGTTGTAAACTGGGGCAAGAAATGGATGGTTAACTTTAACGCCTCTAAAACAAAACTGCTTTCTATTAACCACCACAGGGATCCATCCCTGCATCCCATTAGAAGACTAACTGAAGACCAACTTCTCGAGAGCTCCTCGCTGCGGCTGCTCGGTCTCACGCTGTCCGCTGATCTGAGATGGAACAAATACATCGAGTCAATTGCATCATCCACCACAAGGAAAGTTGGCTCCCTGTGCCGAGCCAGGAAATTTTTCTCCCCGGAATCGATCCTCCAAATCTATAAATCGACCATTCGCCTTTGCATGGAGTATTGCTGCCATATATGGTCGGGAGCCCCTGCTGTTTGCCTCAGGGTTCTTGATAAGATCCAGAGACGGATATGCAATGTAATTGGCCCTGATCTGTCATCTCGTCTGCAGTCGCTCTCTCACAGACGCGACGTTGTCTCGCTCTGTCTTTTTTACAAATACTTTCACGGTAATTGCTCCGATGAGCTGCTTTCGCTGGTTCCTAGGCCTCATGAATTTAAACGTTCTACGAGGCTGGCATCCCGTTCCCACCCCTTCACCGTTGAAACCGTTAGATGTAGACGTCTCTTCTACTCCAATAGCTTCACGTCTCGCACATCTCGCCTGTGGAACACCCTTCCTTATTCCTGTTTCCCTGATAAATACAATCTCCAACTATTTAAGTGTAACGTCAATCGACCTATCTGCTCTCGCTCCGAATCTTCTGTAACCCCCCTTGCCTTGATCGATCCACTATCTTTCTCCACATCCTCTCCTTTACCACTCCTATCTGCTCTTCCTCCAAACCTTCCGTAACCCCTTGCGTGCTAGTGGCTTCCAGCCTTGCTTGGGGTGATAAGCTTAAAAAAAATATACGTACGAAGAAGCGAATTACCCCTCCAACGTCTAAGACTACTACTGCTACTATTATTACTACCACTGGAAACGGAAACGTCGTAAAGCTACAATAATCAAGAGTCGCATATCGTTCTGAGACGATTTCACAACAAACTAATCACAACCCACTCTCTCTAGAATCCAGTGTATGAGTTTTTACGTTAATTATTTTCATTTCTGTAACCCGTTTCTTTTCTACACTATTCTTTTCTGCTATATAAAAGACATGAACAATTCAACCATTGAATAGTTGTTTCTCGGTTTACTGCAGATATTTTATTTTTTTTTGGTGCATTCTAAATTTCTTAGCACTCTCCAGCCGTGTCTACATCTTCAGTCGACCGTGAATGGATTAATATCACTTGTTTTCTGGATAGTTTTTTCTGGGCTAAGGATTTGGGACAGGGAGGCTTCTTGAGGGTAATCATTTTGGAAGGGGTGATAAAGCTGCTCTTTATTAGCTGGAGATGCTGGAGCCGAAGATGAGCCACTTAATTTTTCAGCTTGGAGACGTTTCTGAATAAGTGATTCTTTCAATTTTTGTATTTTTTTTTCGTAAGATACTTCGTATTGTTTGAGTCTTTCGGAATAGCTGGTGTGAGAGTCGTCCTTGGAGCTGCTAGAGGGGGTGAGGCTGTTTGTGTCTATGTCTGATTTAGTTGTTGTGGAAGGAGGTCCCACTTCCTGGAGCTTCCCTTTTACCCTATGAACGACCTGCCATTCCCTCTCTCCCTTCTCAGCAACCGCACTAGCGGCGGGCAAAGGCTCCTCGGGGAATGGGGGCTGGGAGTTGGACCCAACCAGAGGATTTTCCACACCAGTCCTGATCGTTGGCATGCCCGTTACAGGCGAGACGGAAACAACAGACTCGACCAAAGGGGGATTTAACTGGGCGGGGGCCAGAACTTCAGACGCCTTTTTCTTTATGCAGGAAGAGTACAGGTGACCTGTATGTCCACTCTTCGAGCATGTTGGTCTACATATATATATATACACATACATACATATATATATATATACACATACATACATATATATATATACACATACATACATATACATATATATATATACACATACATACATATACATATATATATATACATGTATATA
>CAXIWW010000223.1:12500-62500 GCA_964036315.1 Acanthosepion esculentum
TAGGAATAGATATGACAGAACCGAGAGAAAAGTATGAATATATAGGAACAGGAAAGTAGAATATATTTTGCTTCAAAGGGAAATGTAAATGTAGCTAGAGAACAAAAACATAGTGATAGAAAGAAAAAAAAGTTATGATGAAACGACACGAGTGAATTAAGTTTATATAAAAACAAATCTATAGAATGCAAAAGATCAAGTAAAAAAGAGATTCTGGACAGGTCGGTATGAAAAAAATAAATTGAATAGATCAGAAGGGAAAGTGTGTTTCAATTAATGTATACATCTCTGAAACCCAATGAACTATTGAATTTTCTTAAAACATTACCTAATAGAAGACCTCCCCGAGCTAATAATCACTTATTGCAGTTATTGTTCTTTAAGCTGTTTGTAATGAAAGACATAAAAATGACACGCAGGTCACTAAACTTTAATGAAATTTAATGATTCTTACTTCGTATGTTAATAAAGAAACAAATTAGTACCACTTACAGATAATTTTGAAGCAGAAAAGGTAAGTTAATTGATTTTATTTTGCAGGTGTATTTTACCAGCTTAAAGTTAACGACGGTTAATCGATCTAAAGCGAGAGATTTCCCTTTCTTAAACACTGTCGTCAGCCAAGTTTATTTTAGAATATAAATCTGTATACTAAACCAATCTATTCACACACATAAAACCGCAAGTAAAAACAAGATATGCACTTAACATATGTAATCGTACAACACCCTACCCGATCGTTCAAGACTTTCAACACCGCGGCTAATCGATGAAGATCGCTTCGGTCTCAGACCTGCCTTATCCCACATTATTGTTGATCATAAGGTGGCCAATACGTTGCAGGTATCTTCGCGTCGGGCAGGTCTAAGCTGTACGAAGACGTAAAAGGAAAAAATAACTCTCGAATGAATTGAACAAAAGTAAATACTGTTTTTATATCAGCCCTTCGTACAATACTTGGCTTATATCAGAGTTCTCATGCAATTAATTATCAGCCCAACCCGCGTCTAAATCGGAAGTGACATTATTGCTGACCTGGCAAAATCAGGTTTGCTGCTTTGGCAAAGTTTGACACAAGGCTGAAGTCGGAGGCTTTCCCCGGCAGATAATCACGTGGGCCTCTCTCCTGTCTCTGTCTCGCTGCCGTCCTTTTGCCCCTATTCTCTCTCCTGCGTCTCGTCTGCCAAATTCCCTCTCATTTTATTAACACTCACTAAATCCCTTCAGTGAGCGTGGGTGGCTTTCACCCCCTCTTGGTATCTCAACTCAACTTTCGACCAGGAGAATCAACTCCAAATTCGTTGTTTACAACAAATGAAATTTTCGCTTTACAGCTTGCATTTGCAGTTAATCAATATTATCCGCTAAGTCTTGGTCACTTTTTTCATTATTCAAACTGATCGACATATAATTCAAGCCGTTTATATGTGAATTAAATCCTCAATTCTTCCCACGGGTTTTTGGCATTAACCCTTCTCTTTTCAATGTCTCTCAGCACATAACACTTTCTTATATTTTACCAAACTTTCTTCCGTTTTACCGCGGCAACGACAAATAGTATCACACATACATACAATAAAATAATATAAGTAGTTGATACACACACATATACGCACACGCATGAAAAGTTGGAGGAAAGGAAAACTGAAATTTCTATTGCCCTCCCGACAGCCACATCAGGACTCCGGAGACTACACAACTCATAACCTAAAACTAAACTTTGTAACTACAAAAAGTATGTAAGAATGATAAATTCAATGAGTAAGCTAACCTAAGGTTAAGATGAATAAATGAATGATCTAAAATATTAGCCATAAAAAGAAGCTTGAAGGAAACAGGTTTCTCATATGCTATCATTGATTTATATATTCTCCACAAACAAGAACAATAATAGAAATGAATTAAGCATATTCTTTGAAGGATTCTATAACCTCAACCTCCAAGAAAAATGCAAATCATTCAATAACCTCACATAAAGACAAAGCTTAAACTCAGAGAATGTCCAGAAAAACAGCAACATAATTATAAAAGAAGCAAACAAAGGCAGCGCTGTTGTCATCAAGGACAACACATACTATAAAACAAAAATTGTAAAGGCACTCGTGAATAAGAACAATTATATATAAATCGACACCAACATAAAGTATAATATCTATTTAAAAAAAAATAACATTATAACTAAACAGTTGCGGCCTCTCTTTTCTTTTTAAAATACACACATATACACACACACTCTCTCTCTCTATATATATAGTTACATCTATTTAAACATAGGCGAATATATATATATATATATATATATATATATATATATATATATATAGTTACATCTATTTAAACATAGACAGGCGAATATATATATATATATATAGTTACATCTATTTAAACATAGACAGGCGAATATATATATATATATATATATATATATATATATATATATATATATATATATATATATATAGTTACATCTATTTAAACATAGACAGGCGAATATATATATATATATATATATATATATATATATATATATATATATATATATATATACACGCGCACGAACGTTCGCAATCTGACAATGAGACCCGGGTTCGAATTTTACCATGGTCGATAACGTTACGTAATTAACGTTATGTTGCAGTATAAACCACTCTGATCTAAAATTGTTGAGTAAACACAAATGTGCCTGAGCAATAGGTATTGCCTAACAGCACTAGTAGACAGGTATCCTCGAATACGAGTGTCCAGCTATACTATATATATATATATATATATATATATATATATATATATGAAGTATGTGGTGCTGTTCAATTTACATTACATGAATCATTCATACAAAAAACATATATTGAAGTTAATGATATATATATATATATATATATATATATATATATATATATAAACAAACTGGTAACGATGACATATCAGCAGAGATATACAAATGTGTCAACAGTCTCCTGGTTCCTGAACTCAGTGGGCTCTTTTGTTTAAACTGGGATTCAGGATCAGTTCCCCAGGATTTTAAAGATACTTCTTTTGTTCATCTTTATGTGCACAATGTTTACAAATGCCAATGTGACAACGATAGAGGTATCACCCTTCTCATTGTCGTTGGGAAAATTCTTGGCAGGATCATCTTAAACAGACTCAATTCTTCTCTGGTCGATTCAGTCTTGTCTGAATATCAGTGTGGCTTTCGGTTTGGTAGAGGCACTGTGGGCATACGTAGTTTGAAGCAACTGCCGAAGAAAGAACCCGAACTCTTTGTTTTCGTCGATTTCACTAAGGCCTTTGATACTGTTTCACAGGATGCTTGCTAATTTTGTCGTCTTTGGCAAGTTAAGTGTTCCTGAAAGGATGTCTAGTGTCATAATGTCTTTCCATCTGGGGATGATGGCCTCATTTAGAGATATGTTCGACCTATTCATTTTCTCTAGTGAAACAAAACAAGGTTGTGTTCTTGCACCTCTTTTATTTGCTTTGTATTTTTCTAACATACTGTAAACAACAGTTGAAAATGTGAAGGAGTGATATTTGAGTTTAGCACAAGCTGTGGGTTGCTCAACCAACAAGGCTTCAAACCCAGAATTAAGACTATTATATAAACTGTTCGTAGCCTGTCCATTGTAGACGATTGCACACTTGTAGCTCACGTCCTTTAGGATATGCAATGGGTCGTTAACAAATTTTCTCGTGCATTTCAGTTTGGCCATCAGCATAAAAAACGGGACTTGTCCATCAGTCTATCTGTAACCATATTCCAGCTGTTGCTCCCACTGTTTATGTTGATGGAAAAACCTTGAAAACCTTTTCCTCTTTCAACTGTCTTAACTCCATTGTATCCACCGATGGTAATACCGAGTGCAGGATTTGAAATGGTAGTTCTGCCTTCAGTAATCTTTACCACAGACTTTGGAATACTCGTGATGTTTCGTTAAAGGGGAAAATTGATGTGCACAAGTTAATTGTACTGACATCTCTACACTATGGCACATAATGTTGAACTCTGTACCAACAACACATCAATCTATTCGATGCTTTCCACATGCCTACATACCATCTGAAACATAAAACTGATTATAATTAAATGCAACATGACAGATATTGAAGCATTTCTTATGAAGTGTAACTCTGATAGGCTGGGCATCTTTCTTGTAGAAGCGATAGTAGACTTCCAGCTTCTAGCAAACCGGTCAGTTGGAAGGTTACTCTTGCATTTCGAAGACAAACCCAAATACAATTTGGAGCAATGCAGCATCCTCTTTTCTTCCTCAGGTAACAAAGCGACAGAGTGCAAGATCTGGGGCCTATCCTGCTCCTCATCTATACAAAGGTCGGAGCAAAAGCCGACTTGGACGTAATTGCATGCAAATATTAAAGAAAGTTGGCAGCATGCTGCTCCTTTCAATGGTTGCCTTACATGGCACTGTAGCTTTCTTACGCGCATTAAAGTAGGCCTTGCTGTCCATTTGGACATGGCAACTGATCTTCAACCAATTGTGCGAAATGGGTCTGCCACATTTTCCATCTGTCAAAATGTCTGCAAAACAGTTGCAGGCCTCGAGACACACATACATGTCGATAGAATTTGAGCGCCTTTTTATTTTACTGAGCAACGAGTCTCCCCCCCACTATATATATATATATATATATATATATATATATATATATATATATATGAAGACATTTTTATGTTTATACATTCTTTTTTATAGATACAAATATTTAAGTAAATGCTCTGTTTATAATAAACAACATATGCGTACTCCGACAGGAATCGAACCTGTATCCTATACGGAACTGTCATATAGCCTGGCGTGCTTTTACCGATTTCGCCACAGAGGTCGATTTTACTGTTTTTAAACTACAATTTTCCATGATTTTCTCACGTACATTCATATCTGCTCGATGCGTATCCAAATGTAAACAAATGACGTCACACATTATGAAATGGACAAAGCTCGACAATTATTTTGAGACAGTTTTATGTTTATGCATTCTTTTTTATTGCTGGTGGTATCACGGCTACGCCTAGTTTGGACCAGCTATGACCAGTTTAGACCAGCTATGACAAGACAAGACCAGCTAAGACTAGCTTGGACGAGCGGCCCAAGTGAAAACACCCGGGTCTCCGCGTTAAAAACTAACCTTGTGTCACAACCTAACTCAATGGTGGGGGGGGGGTCAAGTAAATCTCTACTTATGTCTATCGTGTCACACTTAAAGTTATTAGATAGTGAAAAATGAACAATACTCAAAATTGCAGAATTTCTTTTAACCAAAAATATTTATCAATATTAATTTGAATTGAATTTTCCGGTAGTCTTTATAGGATTATGCAGTTAATTTAGGCATGAGCTGTATTTACCCTGAGAAAAAAAGTATATTTATATTTTTAGATAGTCACTGTTATCACTGATTCATTGATAACTTTGGGGATTATATAAATCGTTTTCATGTTAAACATTTTATGCATCTAATATAACCGTGACTCATATTGAAAACACCTCTCGAAAATGATTAGCAACAGAACGACAAAGCCCATCTTAAAGCCAAGTTCAAGAAACACGATCATTTAGTAGACAATCGTAGGAGAGCTTCACAAAACAGCTTGAACTAATAAGATTGCTGTTTAAGTAACATAGTAGTAAGGGAACGGATAGATTAAATGGTTGATGGACATCTATTTTAGTTAATTCTGGATGTCCGCTTTATTGAATCTCAATATCTTGTTTCAAAAAAATAATTCTGACAATTGCCGTCAATTTTTCAGCATGATTACAGTATGTGTGTGTGCATGAGTGTGTACTCTCATTGATCTATAACGCTTATTTTCACTTGTATCAAAAAAGGGAAAAATAGTGAGATGTTCGTATAAAATGATATTTTTAGTGTTTTATCTTACTCCAATATCTGCAGTGCTATTACTGAATAAATTCAATGTGACAGAAATTCTGAAAGGCTGATACATTTTTCAAAGGGATACAAAAATTTTACTTCTGAGGTTTACAGATTATAATTCATGAGTAGGAATAGCCAGGCACATTTTCGCTTACTCCTAAATAAATTCTGGTATTGATATTACCTGAAATGACGGCTATTAACATTCAATAGATATCTTGCATTGAGGACGGAGATAAAAGAGCTTTGTCCAAAATATCAGTCAAACGACACGAAGCATGTTTGTGTAAAGACTGCATAATTTTCTTGAGACGGAATCATTTTTAAGGAATACCAATTGCTACACTGGAACTGGAAACTAGTGGGAGAAATGTTATGTTATTAGATAAACTTTTTCTTTTTGTTCTCACTCGTACACTTTCCTCTACCTTTCTCTTAATCCCATATATATATATATATATATATATATATATATATATATATATATATATATATATATATATATATATATCTCACATTATGAAATGGACAAAGTCCGACAATTATTTTAAGACATTTTTACATTTGGATACGCTTTGAGCAGATATGAATGTACGTGTGAGATTCATGAAAGATTGAAGTTTTAAGTGACCATCTAAAAATATAAATATACTTTTTTTCTCAGGGTAAATACAGCTCATGCCTAAATTAAGTGCATAATCCTATAAAGACTACCGGAAAATTCAATTCAAATTAATGTTGATAAATATTTTTGGTTAAAAGAAATTCTACAATTTTGAGTATTGTTCATTTTTCACTATCTAATAACTTTAAGTGTGACACGATAGGCATAAGTAGAGATTTACTTGACCCCCCCCACCATTGAGTTAGGTTGTGACACAAGGTTAGTTTTTAACGCGGGGACCCGAGTGTTTTCACTTGGGCCGCTGGTTCAAGCTGGTCTTAGCTTGTCATAGCTGGTCTAAACTGGTCAGAGCTGGTCCAAGCTAGTCGTAGCCGTAATACCACCAGCAATATATATATATATATATATATATATATATAAACATAAAAATGTCTCAAAATAATTGTCGGACTATGTTAATTTCATAATGTGAGACGTCATTTGTTTACATTTGGATACGCATCGAGCAGATATGAATATACGTGAAAAAATCATGGAAAATTGTAGTTTAAAAACAGTAAAATCGACCTCTGTGGCAAAATCGGTAAAAGCACGTCAGGCGATATGAGAGTTCTGTATAGGATACAGGCTCGATTCCTGTCGGAGTACGCATATGTTGTTTATTATAAACAGAGCATTTACTTAAATATTTGTATCTATAAAAAAGAATGTATAAACATAAAAATGTCTTAAAACATATATATATATATATATATATATATATATATATATATATATATATATAATCTACTATCTATATTTCTCATGTTGTCTGTCTGTGTATCTGTCGTGGGCGTTGTTACCTCGCCCAGGCCGCATTTCTCATCCGATTTCGATGCGCTTTTCACCACAAGTTTGCAAATGGCTGTCGTAAGGACATGACGGAGCCCGATATTTGACTTCGGACTCAGGTTCCGAAAAAATCGATAATCAAAAAAATCTGCTTGCAGAAGGAATGATCGCATTCCAACCAAATTTGACACCCTATTAGAGTCTACCATTAGAAGTGTTGTCCAGAATTTTCATGACCACGGACCTCTAAACAGCGCGGAAAATTGATAAAACCCCCAAACCGATACGCCCAGATTACTCCTGAACCGCATCACGGTTTTTAGCGAAAACCGACCTGATTTATGAGGAGGCCATTGGGAGTCACCATGTGAAGTTTCAACTCTGAGCGCTCGCCCAAACAGATTGCAAATCGACAATCGGTCAACCCATAAAAATGTTTTTCCGGTTGGGTATTTCCTAAATGCAGATTAATTTAAGGTCACGCTATGCGCGGGAAGAAACAGGTTAGTGCGTGCAGTGGAGTGGAAGAAAACATTTGACCTCAAATTCTGGAATGGGTGCAGGGCCATTGAAATTCGGCTTTTTTATCCCTGCTACCAGGTCTGACTTTAAGCCACAAATGACATATTCGACTTTGTCAACACTTTTGCTTTAATCGTCGCATCTTACCAAAATAAGCACTTCCTTTATTCGCGTCTTTACTGAAAAAAAAACCCTCATACGTGCTGAGTGAAAATGGTTCCGCCCTCAGCAGTCCATTTTCCAATTCTTTAAACCTTTTCCTCTAGCCCAGGCCGCATCCCAGACCTGACGAGGAGTTTTTGCGCTAAAACAGCAGGGTTTCCTCCTAAACCATTTCAAAGCTAATGCCGGCAAACGGTTAGCAGCTTTTTGTTGTCGCACAAAACAAACGAGCAAACGCTTCATTGCAGCTCCTTGCATTCTCATCGCCGGCATCATGTGCGTTAGAGCCAAGCTGCATATGCAGCAGGCAGCTTGACCCCGTTTACGGCCACGCCTTGCGCTTGCCAAATCATGCGCGCGTGCGTGAATGCGCGCTCGCATCTTCCATTTTGCGTGAGCTCATTCATTGGTCTAAGTCATGGCCATTGTCCAGGCTACACCAATCAATGACAAGTCACATTCCCTTTAAATAACTTCAACGCGGCTGCATCCGCACTCACGTCTTCATTTGATCGCCATTAACGCATCTGTCCTCGGATTAATTGACAGCTTCCTGCTACCCCAAGTTACCTATTTGCTTAAACGTTTGTATTACCCATTTTATCTCTGCGTGCTGCCTTTACTGCGCAGCCCAGTCCATCTTAACGTTCCACACCTATTTCTACCTTTTTGTAGTTCAGTTTTACTATTAGACAGTTAACTGCTGTCGCAAGTTACTTATTTACTCAATCGTTTGCCCAACCTATTTTCCCCCACGTTACAGTTTTCACTGTACGTTGAAGTGTACTGCCTTTACTACGCGGCCCAGTACACCTCAGTACTTAACTGCCTATTTGCTTAAACGTTTGCATTAGACATTTTATCTCCGCGTGCTGCCTTTACTGCGCAGCCCAGTCCATCTTAGCGTTCCATACCTATTTCTACCTTTTCGGAGTTCAGTTTTGCTATTAGACAGTTAACTGCTGTCGCAAGTTACTTCTCTTCTGCCTTTACTACGCGGCCCAGTACACCTCAATGTTTCACTACTGTTCAACCTTCAACGCTTTAACGTTTTGGTTGCGTAACCTCTTCCTACAGCAACGTTTTCGTGCTGCCCATAGCTAGGAGAAGTTGTTTCCATACCGCTCCACTGCATTTTTAGTTTTCGTATACAACGAGGTTGCACCGTTTCAGCTTCGGCATCAACTTCTATTCGCATTCTTACACAGCATTCCTACAACCCTTCAAATGGCTCCTACACGACGAACATCCGCACGTCAGCAAATGAAGACCCCCTAACGACGTTAACGTTACACATGCAGAACAGGCGACTGCGGAGGAGCACATAACTCCGGTTACAGATGATCATATAGCGTCTACTTCAACCTCTGCTTTGCACTCTTCGGGGGCAGGATTCTGTTGAGTGCGCCTCCTTGGGGGAGAAGCGGCTGGCGTCTACTTTAACCTCTGCTTTGCACTCTTTTGAGTGCCGTGGCGATGACCGACCCGGCAGCTTTGCTAAGCGTGCCAAAATACTATGGCGAGGCAACCTTAGCAGGCGTTCTAAAAGAGCCTCTGCGGCAAAGAGAAAGCGGGAGGAGGAAACCGAGCTAGAGGCCTCTTTGAGGCTTTCCAGTCAATCTCAACGGAGGCAGTATGTTTTGTCACATGAAACGCTTGGTGAGCGTAACTACCGTTTGTACTGCAAATCAGTTTACACATATTCGTTGAAAAGTAAGACGAAACTACCTAAACGTACGAATTTTTTAATCAAGCACGGGCAAAGCCGGACCATGCTGCTAGTATATATATATATATATATATATATATATATATATATATATATATATATGAGGCACACATACGTATGTATATATATATATATATATATATATATATATATATATGTATTTGAATTTGTAGGTCTGATAAATTGGATCGTGATTTCGATTCCAATGTAATAAATTAAAACCACGGAATATTAGTGTTTGAGCCTTTTATATTATATTATATATATATATATATATATATATATATATATATATATATATATATACATATATATATATATATAACGTTAGTTGTTAACATTCCGAACGAATTTACTAATAGAAAACAGCGCTCATTTCTTCTCTCCAGAAGCCAGAGTGCTGGTGATGAGAGGTGTGTGTGTGGGGGGTAATAGTCATTGACACATTCAAAGTTGGTATAAGAGCCAAAAAATCAAATCAACATTCTCTACTATGTGTTCCAAGAAGTATGAATTCGGATAAACCTTTAAGAAACAAATTACGATCTGGCAAGGGAATGAGAGTATGGCGGCAAATACCCTGAATCCTTCATAAAAAATTAATTAATAAATTCTAAAGACTTCAAATACTTTGGTGTATTCCTCAGTTACAACAAATACACTATAAGTGACAAGGTATTTGAACGCAGAATTGTTGTGTTAGGGTTAGTTTCGCTCAACACTGCAAGTGGCTACAAAACCAAAATATTAATCTGAGAATTCGAGTCATGCTCTTAAATAGCTTCGTCAGATCTCGACTGTCATGTATGGACTCCAACTTATTAAGAAATATGTAAACTCGCATCTATATACAGACATTTTCTCAGATTAATTATTAAAATGGCTTCAAACGAATTAATCCTTTCGACCTTAAGACAAATCCGTCATCAGATCCTACACACTGGCGCTACATAATCGCAAAGATTTACCAAATAAAAAAAATCATAGCTTGAAGACTTCTAGCAACAACCAAAATGGACAATACAGGTAACTAGAATAGACAATAATGATATAATAAAGATGTCGATTTTCCACACTACCTTAAACACAGTGGAGTAATGGATAGCGGAAAGCCGAGTTCGAATTACAGTCGAATCCATTACATTCACTTACGTGCTAATACTCTTGGGAAAGGTATGAATCTCTTCTTCTTACCCCCCAGCTATGTGCAAATAGCAGGACAGACCGGGTTCTATAGCCTTGGATGGCAACTGGTCTACCGCAGAAAGAAATGACAACCTACTACAGGAAAAAAATATCTGCCTCGTCAGTTATGTATCGAAAGTGTATGGGTCAGTTATAACAAATTTAGTTTAATATAAAGGCACGGTGGAGTAATGGATAGCGTCTCGGATTGAGGAATCGGAGAGCCGAGTTCAAATTGCAGTCGAATCCATTACATTCACTTACACTTGGGAAAGGTATGAATCCTCTTCTCCCCCCCCCCCAGGACAGACCGGATTCTATAGCCATGGATGCCAACTGGTCTACCGCAGAAAGAAATTACAACCTACTGCGGGAAAAAATTGCCTCATCAGTCAGGTATCGAAAGATACACGATCGCCTAAGCGTGTATCACGCATGGCACGTAACTGACTGACCTTAAACAAAATGTTAGGAAAGAAATTCCCATCGATACAAGAAAGATCGATAATAGCTTGTGGACTTGAGAAATTTATTTTCTGTAAAACTGGTTTAAGTGAAAGATATAAATTCAAACCGAAAGAAACTAAGCTAACCTTTCGGTCAATGAATGTCAAATGTTTCCTGAATGAAAGGTGCTAATTTTACCATTGCAATGTACTTCTGTGAAACCTGTTAAATGTTTTACCTGTAGAAAAGAAGGGGACCTGAAATAATTCCAATATCCTCGACAAATGCCAAGTAAGATTATCTATGCCCTCTTCTTGGTCCAATGATAATCTAGCAGTCCATGCGATAATCTGGTCTGATTTGAATAACATATAGTTATATCTCCTTCTTTTATGTGCTGTGTCCTTTTCATGGCTCTCTACATCCTCCTGTCCCTTAGAGCTCGTAATAATTTTTGATTTTTGATCTGTTCTACCATCCATTTGCTCAAGCCCATTAAGTATATCACGCGTTGCTTTCCCCGAACCCTCTATCAGTCCCTATGAGTATCAAATTTTCCAAGTCCTCCTTCCCCATTATGTGTCTCAGAAATTTCAACTGTTAAGTATAAGTTTCCTCTTTGTTTCCATCTTCTCCAAAACCTCGTCGTTGCTCACATGTTCAGCCCATAGTATTCTTAGCATCCTTCATTTTCTGAGAATAGTATTTACTTTTTGACAAAGGATTACAAGATTTCGGAATATGAAAATTTTCCTCCTAATTCACGCAAAATATGCTCATTATCTCACAAGTATTCAAGTGGATGTATTCAAACAATTCGGATTCTGTGATCGTGGCCTGGTAATCACAGGAAGTGAATATTATTGTATTCAGTTCAATGATTTTCTTTTTTATGCATAGTCAATTTAGGACTACACAATCGTTTATCTTTTATGCAATAATGATATGGATTTCTGGAAAATCAGCTATAGCAGTAGTGGGAATGTTTATCGTTTTCTTCCCGTTTTTGGCGAAATTTCCCAATTTTTTTTTCTGTATTCTGTTCTAGGTCACTGGTATTTTGTTCCTCATTGTAGTCTATAGCTACCTTGTTAATCTTTCGTAAAATCATGCTGGCTTCATTCACGGTGTACTACAACATTAATTAATAATAGCAGATTTTAAAAGCATATGATGTAACTGTTTGAATTAAATCGTAATAGATAACATTTGTGACCTTATGTCATTCTCGAGAGCTCTAGTAGGAAATAACAACAGATCGCCATTCGTGAGAATTCGATGAACAGTGCTAAATTGTCTCCAGAATTGAGTTGGTGTTACTGACCCAAACTTCAGTTAGTGGATAAATTGTTCCCGACTAGCTCCCTGTAAAGCGACATAAGTTTTTTTTTTTATTATTTATACTTAGGGATTTTATGCACATTTACTCACTTCTGCATTAATCATTCCTATGGAATCTCCTGTGTGATATTTTTTTTCTTCTTAATCTTTTCTTGTGAATGCATTAATGCTGTCTATTAATGTTATTCGTAGGAAAAGTAATTGTTGTACATAATCTAATCATTGTAACTCATCTTGCTCTGATGAAAAGTAATGTGTTAGCAATCTGTTTTTTTTTAAGACTAATCACTAACTTGCTTCTTTCCAGAATAAGATTGATTTGGCAGCATAGTTTCTTTGCGCTGATGATCAAATTAATCTATTTATGATCGTATCATAATGATGGCAGCCCTGAAATTAACCGCCAACAAGATTTCGTTCTGGTACATCGTTATTAATTGCAAAGTTTTTTGATTGGTATTTGATTCAAGTGGCATTGTGGTGAAGAGCCTTAGACATTACGAACCAGCAGAAGACGTGACTCATTAGTTTAGCACGGACATCTATATTAAGGGATCCACAATTAGTTTCGTCCAATATTATTAAACTATATTGTTTAACGTTGTAAAATGTAGAATAAACTAGAAGACTTTAATAGAAGACTTAAATGATGAGTTGCAGTCTTTCGGATCATTAACATGATTAAAGATATCAGAATAGCAAACCTGGATGGACCGGTATATGGCTTGCATATCAGGCAATCGATCCAGATATGAATAGAATACATCTATTACAACTCTATATTGAGAATAGCTGGAAGTTTCATTTGAAAAGAACCTTTATAAAGTAAATATATTTTACATGTTTTACATTTTGCCTTTGTAAAAATTAAAACGAAATAAAATAATTTTGTAAAAATTAAAACTGAAATAAACTGTCTAGTTATTATAATAATAGCTTTGACTGAATTTAGGAGCAGAACAATGGTAGTTTTAGTCAACTGAATGGTGCGGCTACCTTCAGCAGCATGTAAGTAGTCTCTCTTGTTTACAGAATTTGAGCGGAAATTTATATATATTCGCTGCTGTAGAATTATACACAGCGTTAGTTATTCTTCACTGAGACCGTTTTATTTCTTTTGCTTCTTTTTAAATTACACAGAGACATACACTGTAGTATTTGAGTCGGAAAGCTTTGATTTTATTTCGTTTTCTTACCTTTGATAAGAGACATTAACGACAAATATATTCTTATTGTCTTAGCACAAGGCCTTTACAGTTGTTACGGTGAGTAGATTTTTCAGTGTCTTGGAAAATCTGAGGGTAAACCAAAGACATCATAGTCGATTGAAGGAGAGAAGGGGTCAATGTAAATATTACTATACTACTAACAGTCTTTATCTGTTGATTTTTTCTTTTAAATATCGTTATCCTTATTGGTGATACTATTGATAACGAGATATATATACTTCCCTGAGCAGTGACATTTTGAATTTCTCGAAAGATAACTTTGTATTCAATTTATTTTATTGATCGAAACAATCTTAATGTGGCTTTCAGAAAATGGTTATTTATATATCTATACTTAAATATATTTTTATTTAGGGTAATGCTTATATTAGGTAACATAGTTGATGAATCTAGAAGTAGTTAAAGGCTTCTTTTTCTTGAGTAAAATTATATTTACACCAGATTTGCTACTACTATAACCTTGCACCAAATCAGAAGCATCTTAATCTATATCTATAAAATAGATGTCCATATGTGTGTGTGTGTGTGTACTATTTATGCACGTCACATTTCTCGACCGACTTTGATGAAATTGTACGCACGTATTGCAAATTTGTCAAGTTATGTCAAGACTAGCTTTCAATCTTCAGCCCCTTACCCCCTGGGTTTGGCAGAAAAATCGGTAAGACTGAAGGTGGGTACGACTTTTTTGCAAAAACCAACGCAAAGTTACACGCAAACAACGTTTTTACTGGATGAGCTGATGTTATTTGCACTTAATGCAAAACATAGCTCATGTTACGAATTTTATGTAGAGTGCTTGATAATTTTCCTATAACATTGGCTTCACGCAAAAATTGCCAAAAAAAAAAAAATCTGAAAAAATCTGGTTTTTCGTACTACTTAAAATAACTTCATTTTTTATCCGATTTTCTTCAAACATATCGCAAAAAAAAAACATTGCGAATATACAAGAAATAAAATAGTGTTGTTTTAGTCCTGGTCGCTTCCCCGCGTAAAACGAAAAACCACGAAAAAAATGTTCAAAAAGCCCGTTACTCGGCTCTACCTCTCTGTTTTTTTATTTGATATTTTCCAAATTTGCCATGTAAATTACATATGACTCACAAATTGTCTTACATGAATGTTTGGTTTAGATTATTTCAGTGAAGTGAACAAAATATGCGACAAACAGAGTCCAAAATCGGCTTTTGTCACTTAGCCAATAGTTTCTTCATATGATTCCATCCTAAATTGGCATTTGAAAAAAACCTTTTGTGCAAAGATTGTTTGAGAAGCGTTAAAATGGGAAAATTCCCGAAGAACCTCTTATTAAGCCCAGTTTTACAGTAAAAGAAGAAGAAGGGGGCTTGCAGTTGAATCAAGCTCTGACCCTTCATCCCTGTTTTTGTTTGATTATTAGATTTGTGAACAATACCATATTATTTGAAAGTTATTAAGTTCATAGGAAATTTACTGAATACTTAAAACATTGAAACAATTTAACCCCGAGCCACGACCACGCAAGAACGTTTTTTTCTCTCGATGGAATTCCTTTATTAAGAATAATCAAATCCTTGCGAAAGACATACCGTAAAAAAGATGGCGGGGGAGTAGCTTAGGGTATCAACGGCTGATGCATGCAAGCGGGGACGCAGGCAGACATTTCTAGACAGTGCTGTGCGGGTATACAGGGGTGTGCAGTTATACAATTGCAGCCATGTACACTTGGGCAACGCCGAGTATCTCGGCTAGTAAATATATATATATATTTGAAGATGTATGTGATATGTACGCTTTTCCATTGATTTGGATTTGTTTTAGAGTATCTTTATTATAATATTTCATTTGTTTGTTCTTAAAAGAATATATACTTGAAATAAACTGTCGTTTTTCAGAATTTATTTAGTATAAAAAATAATGATTACCACCAATTAATCCTAATTAAACTATATGTCACCTGAAACAACCAATTCCATTGTCCTATCAGCTTTGCAAATACGTATTATTTACAAAAATAGTTACGCGTGTTACATTAATCGATATTTTTAAGAAATAGATTCAGAATTTTTTCTCCAAATAGGAACGGAAACTCCAGGAAATTTTCAGTTTTGATTTCTTTCGTTATTTACAGAAGATCACCGACTTCTTATTCACAATGAAAGCCAGAATAAAATTCTCAAAAATAGATTACGAGCAAAAGTTTCATAATTTTACTTCATTATATTAGGGGAACGAAGAAAACAACTTGATATGAAACTATATAAATAAATAAAAACTGAGTTTTGTCAGATCCTGAATCTTGAAATGAGAAAACTGACGTTTCACAACAACAAAAAAAACCTCTCTAAAAATAGGTGATATTTTTGTCAGCGATATTCATTAGCTCTTCTATAAAATGTGTAAATAGCAATAATTGGCGAAATTATATTTTTGTGTCAAAAAGACAGATTCCAGCCATATACACTTTATCCTGATAATTCTTCAAATAGTGCCTTTAAAAAAAAAAAAAAGATTTACTCATAGGTCAGTACAAAAGTCCCAAGAAAACTTTGTATTAACAAAAATTAAATCCACGGGTTAAATAATTTGAACTCTTCTTTCGCTGGCAAATATAAAAATAAAAATGTAAATCAAATAAAATGATTAATACATTTTAATATAAAAGAATAAAATGTTCTTACAGCAACGTATTCTGATTGACTCTGATATTTTTTAGTGAAATATGTTTAATATATAAAAAAGTGTTGGGGAATGCGAATTCTCTAGAAATCTTCTTATATATACAAGCAGAATAGTCTAGTCAGAAGGCGGACATTAGACTTGACAATTCAAATGTCCTGATTTGGGAGTTCGTGATGTGACTGAACAATCTCTTAAAAAAGGCCACATACACAATTTATAAAGCAATACATTTATGTATTGAACACAGCACTTTGTGGAGAAGCGGCCATCTTGTTTCAATAGAAAATATTTTCAATTATCAGAAAGGTAACCATCGACCATATTTGCGTAAAACACAGCATTTAGTAAGGTAATACAAGCAGCAATTTATCTAAAATTATCTGACATTTCACCGAGTAGAGAATAAAGTGACAAGAGTGAAAATCCAAACGCAACATTGGGTGCGGTAACAGTTCGTACAGTTACCTTTCATCTATGACTGATTTATTTGTAAATATCTTTTCTCGTTCTCTTTACATACACACAGATATGTTTACATGTACGTCTTCTGAACATTTTCATAGGTCCTTACAATTGGATCATACACCAAAAAAAGTTACTTTTAAATTAAATCAATTCAGAGGATAAACATAGATAAACACGTTGACTCGCTGACATTTTTTTTAAAGCAAATATGTGATTTAATTCGTTAAGCAAATGTTATGGCGATTAAAATGTTCTTTCTTCTGGAAGTGATACTTGTATGGATATAAATGTCGTTGTTGGCGGAACATCTTGCCGACTATTGAAGTGCTCATCGACATTTCCTTCTGTAAGAAATGAATCCTATTTTGGATCTGAAGAGGCGTCTGCAGGCACCGCATGTTAGGGTAGGATGGTTTATGTGATGGGCTCTCTTGTCGGCAGAACTTTCTCCTTCACAAAGCATCATTACTCGATACCTCCGTAAGCCTGATCTTTTGAAGAGACGCTATAGAAAATGACTAGAATCAACAAAATGTAAACATTAGCAAGCAACTGCGGGGAAATCCGCATATTTCCCTATTGTTGGTTTCAAATTTTAACTGGGGATGTAAAATAGATCTATTTTTGTGATCGTAACAAGAGAACTCATGGGCTACGTTCAGAGGTTTCAGAACATATTGTCAAACAGGTCACGTGTGTTTAGTGAAATTTCCAGGGGGTGATGAACTTTGAGCTTGTCACAGGTGATCAGGCTGTGAATACTGACCTATATGTTGGACAGCTGCATCGAGTATATGGGGCTTTAAAATCTGGCATTGGTCAATCAAAGAGGCGCTCTTTGGGTTGCTGGAGGTACTGCCTCAACCTGCCTACAGTCCAGATCTTTCACCGTCGTCTCACCTTTTCCGAGCTGTGGCGCATTTCCTACGCAGAGAGAGCAGATGTGGATGAGGTTGAAGACGTACGCAGGGAGGTTTGCTCCTTAACCAGCCAAATGTTATAAGCGTGGATTTGAGCTTCTGGCACAATTTTGGCAACAGACAATAGGATATGGTGGCATATGATATGGTGGTATACATTTTGAAGAATGATCGCTTGTCGTATCGTATTTAAACTGTTTGAACTATAAATTAAAGCTTGAAATGAGAAAAGAATTCAGACACACACACACACACACACACACACACACACACACACATATATATATATATATATATATATATATATATATATATATATATATATATAGGAAATAGTTTAAAGTACAACTGGAGTATTTAAGATAATTTAATTAGAATAACTTTACGGGTTTCGGATTTCTTAGTTTTCCAAAGTTAAACTTATATGGAGAAGCGTATGGTGGCATATGATATGGTGGTATACGTTTTGAAGAATGATTGCTTGTCGTATCGTATGTAAACTGTTTGAACTATAAATTAAAACTTGAAATGAGAAAAGAATTCAGACACAAAGAAAAAAAAGAATTCACACACACACACACACACACACACACACACACACACACACACACATATATATATATATATAGGAAATAGTTTAAAGTACAACTGGAGTATTTAAGATAATTAGAATAACTTTACGGGTTTCGGATTTCTTAGTTTTCCAAAGTTAAACTTATATGGAGAAGCGTATGAATATGCCATGATATGTCTCTCATTTTATAGATAGTGGACGTGCTGCCTCAACCTTCGCTTCTTCTCTTCGTCTCTTCTATATGTCTTCTGTTTTGTTTTGTTTTCGAAAAATGTTGCCTTTTCGTGCACTGCTTTTCTCCAATTGCTCATTTTTACTGCTTCCGTCTCCCAATTGACCAGATCGATTTCTTGATCTGATCCTTGAATCGACGACGCGTGACTCCATGTGGTCTCTTGCCAGATGTAAGCTCCGAGACGTGGATTTGTTTGGGTAGGCAGATTTCTGGCATTTGGGCATTGTATCTGGCCAAGTGAAGTCGGTGACGAGTCATGACGGTTTCTAGTCTCTCCACCTTTGTGTGGAGGAGAACTTTGTTGTTCGTCATCCGGTCCTGCCACGTGTTTTCCAGGATTTGACGAAGCTTCATTTGATAAAATCTTTCAAGTTTGCAGATGTCTCTTCGGTAAGGTATCAAGTCTCACAGGCGCACAGGAGAGTTCAGATTACAACAGTTCGGTAGACCATGAGCTTGGTGATATAAATATATACTGGTATGTATAAATGCGTTTGTGTGTATGCTTATGCGTATATACTGGCGTAGAAGAAAAAGGAGGCGAGAGAAGATAGAAGGCAAAGCTGTTTAAAAACGAAATAAAAAATTGAAAAATAGCTTTCGCCGATGGTGGTCCTATTAATACTTATATATATTATTTTTTTTTCAATACCGAAGTTCGTATTTAAAATTTGAAGAACTGATAATTATATATTTAATATATCGGGAAGATTCGGTTGTCTGTATTTGTTTTCTTAAAGCAGAACACAATCTTTTTCATTATTATTACCATTCATTTGAATTGTTTAATACGGGTTGAAAACCGCAAAGGTTATTATATTAAAAGTCGCGAAAGTCTTTCAAATAAAATTTATTAGTAAATCCACATATATAATTTTCTTGAATCATCATTTTTGTTATTCACAGAAGACATCATTTACGGCTACATTGATGTCTTTTATTTTGGCAATTTTTACATGATAATCGACATATAATACAAATATCTTTATTATTAATGATACCAAATATCCTATAAATAACATCATTGTCCCCCCACTGTCAGTCCTATTGCAATACAAAGTGTCACAACGAGACATCAGAAACATTTCAACCTAAACGAATGGAGAATCATCGACCAAAACCTATCGATTTTTGAAAAACTTTCAACGGAGTGTTAACTTCTTGTGTCATTGGAAGAGGAAACAAAGATAAATGAGTTTCAAGGATACTTTTTCTTTTATTGGATTTAAATACAGTTTACGAATGTTTAAAAACTTATTTGGTTTTGCTTGATTCCTGTTTGTTTGAATTAAATATTACGCTTTTTAAAAAAGTTCCCGTTTCGTTGTTTTATCCCGAGCATTCATTCAGTATTTGGCAAATCGAAATAGATCACTTTTCTTTCTGCTCGCGGTTAATCTATTCTTAAAATTCGATTAGGGTCGCATCTAAACAAAGCTTTTGATTCTGGAATTTTATCAACAAAATTTGGAAAATAAAAATGCGATAAGTATAGCTATCTCGAAATACATATGTTTGTCTAATTACATTTCAACCTTAAGACATACATCTATTGTTATTGGCTTGTTTATTTTGACAATAAATCTCATGTATTTTATTATTATTATTTAAATTCTCTTAGTCTCTTTGATCCATCTCTTCTCCCTCAGGTATGGGTTAAATAGTAGAAAATTGCTAAATAATGAATTGTACAGTCCAAAATGTTTCGGCTCTTAATAAATCGCAAAGAGTTAAACCGTAATAAAGAAACAAGTTAATCAATATCTACTAAAAAAGCATTAAGAAAATGAATGAGAAATTAATGTGATAAAAATATAACTTGTTTAAGTTAAATATCACGATAGAGAAAAATGATTTTTTTAAAAACGGTAATTCTCAGCTGGGAGTTATATTTCATATCAGTGTTTTTTTCCGGGTGACTAGAAACAAATACCGTATAAATATTTATTTAAAAAGTAGCCAATAATAAAATAAATTATGATGGAATTGTTTTAATTCAATATCACACACACACACACAAATAAATATATAAATATATATATATATATATGTGTGTGTGTGTGTGTGTATTTAGGCAGCAATAGTTCTTTCATGCACATTTCATTGAATACGACAGACAAGGTGCTTTTATTTAGTTTTTTATACAATTTCCCATGCGATCTAATAATTTTTTTCTTTTCAGATGATAAATTATATAAAAAACTGCCCGAATGTTATTTTTATCCGAGCGTTTTCGGCTATACATTTAGCCATTTTCAAGGATTAAATATTTTAACTGTCAAATAAGAAATAGTTTGTTGCGTGTATGTTTTATAAAACGTTTTCATTTTTCAAAACACTGTCAATATATTGTGTCCACGTTCATAGTTAATATTATTAAGTGTTTTTTTTGTTTTTATTAATAAGGATTCCATTTTTTCCATGCAAAAAAAGACTAAAAATAATGGATATATATATATATATATATATATATATATATATATATATATATATATATATATATACACACACGTATGCGCTAAACCATATGTCATATTGAATAAAAATAATTTCATCATTTTTTATTTTATTATTGGCTATTTTTAAAATAAATTTTTAAAGTAAATAAAGAACATTAATTCTTTATATATATATATTTTTTTTTTCTAAAGAATTAATGTTATTTTTATTTTTAATCTAATGTTTTTAAAACGGATAGTAGATACTGCTATTTGAAATAAACGCCCACTTTTATTTTCAATTTAAACAGTGTGTTACGCATGTCAGCCTGCGTATTTGAAAACATTTCTTCAGCAAGGTTTTATTTCTCTTTTAAGTACACAGGAGCCATGCAGCAATCTGATGGTCATCGTAGCCAAGCAGTAAAACAGATCAAAGGGGAACGGAGGTTCGATTCCTTGCCGAAGATCAGATTTTCTTTAAAATCCTCGAATATGCAGTTCTATAGCAACTGTTTAAAGTAAAACTGAAAATGTGGCGGTCGAATTCAAATACTAGTACCCATTATAATAATGTTTGAAGTTATATATGGCTTGTCAGCAGAAGCTATGAATAATATTTCTAATCCCGCATTATCATGTGTTATTTATGTCTTGATCTAATGTTAAACAGTTTTTAACAATAGCGCATATATATATATATATATATATATATATATATATATATATATATATATCGTACAGCACACACAGGGTAGTTTCTGAAAGCTATGCCTCCTATTTCCATGAAGTAATCACTGGAATGAGCAAGTTTTCAGCTACAAAACATTAGCGGTGTATCTTTTCCATCAAGGAAAAAGAAACTACATGGCCTTCTCGCTGTTAAACGTGGACTTCCCCACACATCGCTGTTGCACATTTATCAACGTATAAATCTGCTCACATCCATTGTTTGTTTTCAGCAAACGTCAGTAGGGGCAATTTTCGTACGAATTTTCATGCCAGATGCAATTTTGCCAGATTGCCGCTCAGTTGCTATTTGTAACAATGCAAAAAGGAAAAAATGACTTATGGACGCGACGGTTCCATCTCTACTGACATACTATCAACTATTCCAATATTTCACATAGCCTTTTCATGAGTAGCCTAGCAAGTGTTTACACAGATTAAATAGATGTAGTAAGAGCACAAGCCTGGGCATTTCCATGATGTCGTAATTACGCTGGCGCCATCTACCATTACCTGCGTATATGACTTTTGGCACATCAACGTATAATAGGAATTTCAAATTTTATATTTATCATATAAATATATCCTGAAAGTTTTACCAGCAATGCTTGGTTAGTATAATTTTTATTCGGAAAATATTAATTTGGATAATAAATGAATAATACACACACAGAGTGTAGTTTGAAAATTTGCATTAATTGAATACAAGTAATGGAGTACAATAATCCTTAATTATTGTTTAATTGCTTGATATAAGTTCAGCGCAGTTGTGCAACATTCCTGTTATTACATCCCTGTGCTTTTATCCTACTTGCTTACAATGATGGACCAAAATATTATGATTACCTACCTACTAGACATGGACAATATGTCTCACTAAATAATTTAAACAAGTTTTGTCTACATATTCTTGATAGAATCACCACATATTTACGGACAAGTTTCTTAGTATTAAAGGAAGAAAGAACGTTACTTTGTTGATGCATATTCATTTTATTCAGAGTACTTTCGACATTAAAGAAATTAATTAGTGTTAATCGGAAAACAATTTTTATTTTTTACTTGTGACGTGAAAAACTCTAAACTTATGTATTGTAAGATTTTAAAATTTTGATAGAAGAATACACGTGCAGTAACGTCAAGGGATTTAACTAAGTTACTGAGATGTCTAACTATTTTAAAAACTATTTAAAGCTATTAGTCAAATGCCCCTTGTGATATTATATCTTCAGCAGAAAAAAATGATATTTATCTTGGTCACACCACAATTAAGTTATCTAGATGGTTGAGTTTATATTTGAATGATGCATCTAACATCTCTCTACATTTACAAAAGCACCACGTCATAGTGTTTTAGCTCATTACGCTATGTAGTTTTCTGTGTCAAATATCAGAACCCTGCTACGAAAAAAATATCCAGCTTCACTGTGAAAAACGTGTTTTTATAAGGCGTTGACATTTAATATTAATCGACTACTGAAGTTATATATTATATATGAGGAAGAGCGTACGTACATGGTTTTTGTAACTTTTGGAATTAAGTCATCTATGATATGAGTGTTTTCTTTTTAGTGTTAGTGAAAATTTTAAAAAAATTACTAAATGTAACCACAGCAAAAGATTAGATTATAAAAATCTAATTTCTAGTAGTCGGTTGCTCTAATGACCCAAAAGTTTAAATTGAAGGAATTGAACGAGAGACATCAAGTCACCAGGAAGTCATACTGACTGAAATATATTCTGCTGACATTTGGAATCAAGGTGTCTTTAAGAGTTGTGGAAACGCTTTTTGCTATATCATTGACAGATTATGCCCCGATCCCAGGATGCGAAAAAAGTCGCATTCCTCATCAAATCCTTTAATTATCTTTAAACATTTTTCTAATTATTTTATCAACAATTCTCTTCTGGCACGTCACTGTACTCTCTTATGCCAGCTATATAGTATAAATCATATATTTCTGATTGCTTAGTTATTGATTTATCTAAAACTATAAATATTGGCAGTGCTAGATAAAGTTCTATATGTAGACAAGAAATAGATGGAATTATACCTGTCAGAGTTTTGAGTGTGTCTTATCAAAGAGAGTTTAGCTATTAGTTAAATGTCCCTTGGGAGATTATATCTTCAACAGAAAAAAATATTTATCTTGGTCACACCACAACTAAGTTGTCTAGAAGGTTGAGTTTTTATTTGAATGATGCATCTAACATCTCTCTACATTTACAAAAGCACCACATGTCATTTGTCATAAGAGGATTTTTATTTATTCAATCAGTTTTTGAATAAATAAAACTCTTTTTATTAAACATATTGAGACAAACGTGCCTAATACGTATTTAGATTATTTAAACTATTAATGATCTTTAGTGGTTTCTTCAGGCTTATGTAAAGTTTTAAAAGGAAACAAAATCAAATTCAACATCGATTAAATAGTAAAAATGCTAACATTGTCAAATCCAATTTTTCTTAGTCATAAAGCATACCGCAAATTTGTAAAAATGTTAAAATTAGCAAAAGATAGAATGAACTGGTTGTAAATAAATAATTCCTGATATCTGTTGTCATATTCTGATAATACATTTTCATACAAAATACATACAATAGTTCTATTGGAAATCTTTGCTATATCCTAGTTATAAGATTTTAACTTTATTATAAGTAATAAGGATCATTTACTGCTTGTAATTCAATGAAACCTCTACAATATCACTGAACGTTCCTACTGCCATGGACAAAAAGCCACCTGAAAACACTGAAAATAAACCTTGAGAAATAATTCTCTAGTTCGATAAAAATATGGACGGAAGTTTAACGAGCAAAATAACAAATAATCCTTTACTTATTTTCAGAATTTATTGAACGTTAAAGTCAAAGAATTAAAAATGATCTAAAGATCTTCACCCACTGCTATTATTAGAATCCTTTGTTGTTGTGACGGTAAATTGAAATTAAATTATTTAGTGTCAAAGAAAATGTATCATACACATTTATTGACGCTTTAACGAATACGAGATACTTGATGAGCAAAATCTAGTTAACATTTAAATATTTGGTTATCTACCATTGGTGTTCTCTTAACTCCTTTTACAATGCATTTTATTCTAAGCATTTTGTTTGTCAATGAAAAGGGAAAAAAAGCAAACGATACACTGCGCCAATCTCATTCGCATTTGTTACAATTAACACACACACACACACACACACACACATATATATATATATATATATTGAAGTAAACACCCAGAGGCAACAGTCTGTTTGATGCTTAATCGCAATCCCCAGGTCGTATTTACGTACGTTCTATCCCTGATATAGAATATTTTAACTCATCAACATAGAATATTTTATTATATACATAAACCAAACACTGAAAAGTCATTTTGGTCTCTGTGTGTGTAGAGAGAGAGAGAGGGAGAGGAGGAGGAATTCCATATTAATAATTTACGAAAATCAGAAAAAATTAAAACAACTAAAGAAAATGACTTTCAGTGTTTGGTTGATGCCATTGGTACATTTTTAATAAAGCCAATTGATGAGAGTAAAATATGATTTTATTGCGACTTCAATTATATGGAGAAATGCAATAAAATAAGACAAATATTATTGAAGACAAACATTTTGTGTCGATTAATTTTAATGATAGACTATTCCAAATTACGAAAAATCCTTCTCGGACAGGGAGGAAATTCCGTCAAAAATTGTCCCTTTTGGAAGATAAGTCTAAGAAACAGGATCCAAGCTTTCAACTTTCGAAGACATCATCAGGGTCGTCTTCAATAATATTTGCCTTAAAGTGCATTTGCTGCCTAAATACAAAGCAAATAATATGAATAAAGAAATCTGAATATCACTTAACAGTGTCACTGACTAAATCATTTCTAGTTGCTTAAGCTATTTCTTCTATTATATATATATATATATATATATATATATATATATATATATATGGTATAAAATGACAATTGGAAAAATCTTAGATTTTGTCGACGCGTCTAGTCTTCCGACTTTTTCAATGCAAAAATGAAATCGAAATATCTCTGTTGTTATAGTTACATTAAAAATCCAAATTTACAAGGATAGACGCTTCTTCTTTATATATATATATATACATACATATATATATATATATATGTGTGTGTGTATATATATATATATATATATATATATATATATATATATATATATATAATAAATATGTAAATTAAATTTTAAATGAAAATAAAATATATTTTATAACCTTAAACATAAAATGTTGCCGTAACAAGTGAAATAAAGTTTTGAATTGCGATGTATTTATTGCTGTGAAAAGAAATCTGTAAAAAAATGTTAATGGGCTGAAAACAATTTTGTTTAATCGATATAATATTATACTAAACGGACTGAAATCGTAATGAGGATTTTTAAAGTATAACAAAATAGTTTTTCTATGTGCATCTAAGCCCTCAAAAACTATTAATTTAAAGATAGGAATGATTTAATTTTGCACCAATTAGACAAAATTTATAGTTTAAGCATATTGAAAATTTCATTTGATTATGAAAAAATAAGCATCTTTGACTTTTGTCACTACAAAAGCGTAATGAATTAAAAAGTGACGTTACTGAATACAAAAGAAGTCTTAATTTTTTACGAATATCAATTGTCAGATATCGGCAAAAGGGGGAAGGACTCCTCGCTTGGTTAAGCTAGACTCTTTTCATTCTCCTAGTAATGTGAGTAATTGCTGTTCCCGGCGTTCTCTTTTTTTGTGGTCCTTGTCAAGGTTTCCAATCTTCCAACTTTTTTTTTCATCTCCTTTTTATCTTAACTGAGTCAGCTGTTGATTTTCCCACTCCACAATTTGTTTTGTCCTTCCCTCACCTTTAGTGAGTGAACGTCTTGATTTTGCCTATCGGTCATTGGTCACACTTATTTTTCTGTTGGATGAACGGGGTTACTAGCGTATTTTTTGTTTGCGTTTTAGTATTTTATTGTTTTTTTTTTTTGTTATTGTCATCCCCGAACAGCTCACTTCATAATACATAATTTTATATATTTTTGTAAAAAAAAAGAAGAATATTTTTAAAAAAATATCCCTAGTTTTACATCCTGGAGTTTTAGTAGGTTTCCTGTAAGAATGTGGTAGTTTGATAAGTCTAGGACTTAGAGAAGAGGGATGTGTTCTTGTGGTGAATGACTAAATTTTAATGAATGAATGGGTCGCCAATCAGATTAGCTAGGTTTAGAATAGTTCCCTCCGGCCTTGGGACAAAATTTTATGTGAAAGTAGAATAAATATGCAATTGTCAGATTTTTCTATCAGTCTGAATTTTAGAAAGTCTTTAATAAAGTTGTCTACATGTTTCTTTGCAATCAGAAAATTCTAAATAATTAATTCATAATTTATAATAATTGATCAGGTTTTGACGACATATATTTTATAATTGCCCCTTTCAGTTATTAGAGAAAATGTCCGTGAAAACTTTTAGTCTATCATTCTCAGTTAAGTGCGATACGTGATGCACGCTTGGGTGATCATATCTCTTACGATTCATGTCTAACTAGTCAGAAGATTTCCCCACAATAGGTTACCGTTCCTTTTTGAGGTTTCTTAACTTAGTTGATTTTATAACAATACTTTTCCTAATGTTTTTATCTTTCCTGGAAATAGAACAGAAAATGTAAATATTTAAAAATGTTATATTAGCTAAAGCAATATAATTTGCAGACATTCATTTAAGAAGATATACATTCATGTCACCAAATGACCAAACGGGAAAATGCGGAAAGAATGATATTTCTTTTAAATGATAAGTATTTCACTGTTCTCAGATAAAATCAATACCGAAGTAGCCAAAAAGGCCAAGGTCATAAAAAAGATCGGCTCTTACCAGGGCGCAAAGAGTGATTGACTAGAGTTACATTCTGCTCTAATCTAAGTCTTCACTTACTTTGGCGACAAAAAGTATCCACAAAATGTTGATCAGTAAAGAGGCAGGTGTAAGGTGGTGTTGTATCATGTGCATTTGGAATACGTGGGTGTCGGATTAAGAATACTTTTATTACATTGGTGGATGTAGAATGGTGAGAAAGTCAAATTTTCGACAGACAAATTAGCAGTTTCAAAGAGATTTCTTTAACATTAAAAAACGGCAACAAATTTGCCATTATGACGGCGGGGACATTTTTACGGAAAATGTAGTCTAGAAAAGTATTAGAATAAATGTTGCTTCTATTAAAAAAGAAATATTAAAAATGATTTATTTTTGCGTTGCTCAGAAGTGAACAGAGAAAATTCAGAGCACAGTTTCGTTTCTCTGGTTTAGAGTTTTCTAGAAATGATCCGAGAGGGTTTGAAATTTAGTTCTTAGTTTATCATCAGACAAATCATTAATAACATTCTCAGGAAACATCTCTCTATTTTTTAATAATTTAGCTAACATCTTTGACGGTGAAATTTATTTCACTAACTGAATATTGTAAGATTGATCCAACAAATCAAGTTCCTTCCTGCTTACCATATACAGATGTTATTTCGTACCAGAATTAGGAGCTAACATGTCTGCCTGATATCACAACAAATATGCACCCAACGAATTAAAAAGATCATATCGAGCTGGTTATGTATCTAAGGCAAAAATTAGGAATACAAACGCCAGGTTTCACTCGTAAGCTTTTTGTCAGAAATCAATAATCAATTGTCTTGTTATCGACATAAAATACAATTGGTATAGCATAAATGTTTATACTTTGTGATATGGGGATTTTCATGAAAATGGCATATTAAACACTTATAATAAAAACAAACTTCTTCGTTACATGAAACGGAGTAAATACATTCCGAGTCATTTAATGCTATAACACTGAAAAAAACAACAACTATAAAATCCTTCAGAAATAGGGTTTATTTGTAAATCCTACACAAAAGACGAAAACAGTATTAGCTAAAAATTTAATAATAATGCTAATCACTTATATTATTTTATAAATAGGGAACTTTTTTCATTTGAATTTTTTATGCTTCCGAGTCATATTTTGGCATATTGCGTTTTGGCTGGACATATAAAAAAGAGAGGGTAAATAGTGATGGCAAAAGGTTCAGGCGTACAACATTTAATTCAGCCATTTCCGAGATCTACAGCTAGGACATGCTATGCCACGTGCACATAGTGGAATCCTCTTTATTCTCTTTGCACTTCACTTGTAAGAGGGAAGCTCCAAGACAGCTGATTCACGAGAACCTCTACTTTGTTGAACAGACTACCGAGAGAAGTTATCTATCCTGCATATTCTCATAATCTGCACTCATTTCCTTGTCTCGTATCCATAATGCAACTTCAGTCAGTATCTCTACACCTTGAGTGATTCTTGGGCGTTGTATTTGGCAAATATTTAATTTTAAAAAAAATTAAATGACTTTTTGTAAAATGGATTTTAAAACTTGAAAATAAACTGACACAAATTGACACATTATGCTCTCAATTTAGGAAATGATCCGTCAACTAGAAAATATATTTTCAACTATTATAAGTACATTTTTTCTAATCTATTTAAAAAAAGAAAACCTGTTTACACCAACATATCTTCGTTAACTGCTGCAGAGCCATTTTTTGTTTTCAATGGCTTTATTTCGTGAAAACAATGCAGTTAATAAAATAGCCAAAAGAAAACGATTGGCCGCAAACTGAGAATAAATTCGCATGAAGGAGTAAATATATTTTTTTTCTCTTTTTGTCAAGGCGTAAAAATGGCCATTCCTTCCGAGCTTATCTCCCTTGTACTGAAAAGCATAAAATCCCATCCTAGTAAACAGAACGAAAATACGCAAGAGACACACAAAGTATAACAAATTAAAAAAAATCTTCAAAATCAACGCCTTATGAATTTTTAATATGTCACGTCATGGGCCGAACATGTGAGCAACAACGAGGTTTTGTCTATATTTCTGAGATGAGTTATTATGTACATTATTTACATTATTGGAAACTATTGTCCTCATCTTTGTCGCCATATTTATTACAATGTTTCGGTCGTTGTACGCTCCGGCCTTCTTCAGGTGGTTGGAATGTCGAACTGAACCCTTTATTTCGCTCACTGGGGTAGACTGTTCTAGTTCCACGTGCCATGTTTAATGGATGTCAGTTATCAGTTATCTCCTGTTAATTTTTCCCTCTGAAAGTTCTCCGCTGCGTTTGGGTCCTGTCACTAGATCTAACCAACGCCTTTATCCACTGTGCCATGTATCCTTGAGAAGATAACAGGAGATAACTGACATCCATTAAACATGGCACGTGGAACTAGAACAGTCTACCCCAGTGAGCGAAATAAAGGGTTCAGTTCGACATTCCAACCACCTGAAGAAGGCCGGAGCGTACAACGGCCGAAACGTTGTAATAAATATGGCGAAAAAGATGAGGACAATAGTCCGATTAATGTAAATAATGAACGAGGTTTTGGAGATAATATTTATTTTGTAAGATTACAAAATTGTGGCAAATTAATTTTCCAAACGTATCTTAGATGTGGCCCAAAGTAGGGGTACCCAGTGAGGAAAGAACTCGCTACGCAGGCGTAATTGTTCTAGCGAGACAAGCTTGCTTACCATTACACCACGACGTGGTACCCAACGAGGCTTTGGAGAGAATGGAAACAAAAAGGAAACTTATCCACGAAAAGGCACTCGAAATTTCTGGGGAACGTAATGAGGAAAGAGGGCTTGGAGAATATGATACTCACGGGACAGATTGAGGGACAGAGGAAAGCAGCGCGAAACATATTTGACGGGCTTGAGGAAATGGATAACAGAACAGGGTTTGGGAGAAATGACGAAAAGACAAATCTTATTAAGAGCTACAAGGGACAGGAAGATGAGGAGGGCCATGATCGTCTGCGTCTCTAAGGGACAATGTACATAAAAGAAGAAAGACCGATTGCAGGTTCAATTTTATCACTTTTCTGTAAAGCGATATTCGTATTTAACAAGTTTAGCTTGGCACAAATTTTGGACATCCAGTATTGTTCAAACTCGCAGAATACTAATGGTATTAGTATTCCATTAATTAATTGCTACTAATTAACACAGTCAAATAATTAATACCCTGGGGTGTGATTATCTTCGGGAGTCGATATTCATACTGTTGATTTCATAAATAATTGCCGAGTGAAAAAAGAACCATTTTAAATTTGTTCTCTCACTTCGAATTAGTGACGTACAATACAATCTGACTGTTTAGGCTTTTGTTTAGTTACGTTATATATTATTAGATTACGTTCAGATTGAAGTATAAGACTTTTCTATTTTCATTTGATATATTCTATGTCTCTATTTAGTGAATTTGTAGCACATTCTTCTTCGTTTTATGTGCCGTGTCCTTTCAGGGCGTAGGCGATAATGGCTCTCCTCTTCCCCCTATCTCTTGTGGCTCTCAATAAGTTTTGTGCCTCTGCCAACTCCCCCATACCTCGTTCTGCCATCCACATGCTTTAGCCCACCAAATATGTCATGCGTTGCATTCCCTTGTCTCTTTTCCCCTCTATTCGACCTGTGAGTATCAGATTCTCCAGGCCATCCTTTCTCATTACGTGTCCCAGAAATTCTGCCTCTTTCTTAAGTTAAGAATAAGCTTCCTCCTTGCTTGCATGCTCTCCAAGACCTCATCGTTGCTAACACGCTCGCTCCATGATATCCTTAGCATCCTTCTGTAGAGCCATATCTCCGCTGCCTCGAGTACTCTTCTTCATTTTTGAGGAGACCGTCCAACATTCGCTGCCGTATAGGAGGACAGATGTCACGTAGCAGCTCAGTACTCTTTTCTTTGTCACCAAAGAAATCCTCCTGTCTCGCAATACTCTACCCAGCTTTTGGAATGCATCCTAGGCCTTCGGATCTCAGCGTCGCACCTACCGTCCTCCGTCAAAACACTTCCCAGATATTTACACTTCTGCACCTGCTTGATTTTATTGCCCTCGATCTGCAAATCGCATCTCGGGCTGATCCTTTTATTGATGACCATATTCTATCTTCTTGTAATTTATGGTTAGTCCCTTCTTCTCGCTCTCCCTCGTAAACTTCTGTAGGAGGTTTTTGTAGTTTCTTTTCCGTGTCTGCTGTCAGTACTGTGTCGTCTCCGTATCTTATGTTGGTAAGATTGTGGCTGCCAATGTTGAATCCCAGTAGGATCTCCAATTCTCTCAGAATTATCTCACTGTATAGGTTGAATAAGTCCGGTAAGAAGACACATCCTTGCCTTACGCCTCTTTCTGTTTCTGTATATTTGCTGAACTCATTCTCAATGCGCATGTATGCCATTCGCTGCCACTATAGGCGTACTTTGTCGAACACCTTTGCGTAGTCTATAAAACAAAGATGCACATTCTTCTGCATTTGTATCGCTCTTTATGATAACATTCTATGCATGAATATTGCGTTCCTTGTTATAGTGTCTTTAACGAACCCGCACTGTTCTTGTCCTATCTCTGGGCTGATTTTGCTGCGCGCTCTATTGATCAGAATACGGGTGATAAGTTTTGTTATGTGGCTCATTAGGCTGATTGTTGGTGGAGCTCGCATTAGCTTGCGCCTGGTTTTTTATGTAGTGCTATGAAAATAGACCTTCTGAGATTTTCCGGCATGTCCCCACTGTTTTAGATATCATTTACTATTTCTGTGATCTTGTCTATGCCAAATTCATCTAAGGCTGTTAGCATTTCCGTTACAATTCCGTCTGGCCCTGTCGCCCTGTTTCTGTTCAATTTGCGCAGTGCAGCTTCTACTTCGGTTTTTAGAATTTCAGGTCCGTCGGTAGTTCTGTGTATTGCCAGTTGTTCTCTTTCGTCGTGGAAAAGTTCACCAACACACTCGCTCCAGCGTTGAAGAATTTTTCTTTCTCTAATATGACTGTTCTGTCCTTTGATTTTAAGCAGCCTGTTGACGAGCAAGTCTTCTGTCCTGTTAGTTGCCTTATTTGTGCATATCTCCTTTGTTGATGGTACTCAATCTCTGTACTTCTGCACATTTTTTTGTTTAGCCACTTTTCTTTAGCCTGCCTGCATTTGGTCCTTATTTCATTATGTAATTTTCTCTATTCTGTTCCGTATCGTGGCAGAGTTTCCTGTCTCCTTTGCATCATGTTGAGAATATCCTCAGTCATCCATTCGTTTTTTTTCTTTTGCGTCCATTCTAATTTGGGATGACCTCGATTGCTGATGTTACTAAAGCTTCTCTTAGGGCGTCCCATTTCGAGTTTCCACTGCGCCCTCCGTATATTCTTTTCACACGGTCCGTATATTTTTCTTTCAGGTCCGGGTGGCTCAGGAGTTCGTTGTATTGCAATTAGGGTGTTGCGTTAGGCTTCTTCAGTTTCCGTAGTTTCACTCTTAACTTACATATAACAGGGCTATGATCACTCCCGCAGTCAGCACTCGGGTAGGTATTAGAGAGAGAGAGAGAGAGAGAGAGAGAGAGAGAGAGAGAGAGAGAGAGAGAGAGAGAGAGAGAGAGAGAGAGAGTTACCAGCCCTGAAAATATGAATTTTGACCCCTATTAAAGTTCCATTGACCCCTATTAAAACAAGTTTGCAATTATTTTGCTCGCACTGGTTAGCAAAACCCGAAGTAAGACAATTGGTCTGAAAATTAAGTTAAATTTAAAATATATAACAAATAATACATCAACATTGTATCATGGAAAAAAGAGATTCTGATTACTTACCATTCGAATTTCATGTCAATCTCGCTTACATCGAATCAATGGTCTTTTAGTGAAAAGTCTGACTTCAAAACTATCTCCATTTCAAAAACCAAATGCGATTTGTTTGGTTAAGCTAAGAAGGGTGTATGGGGGGCAAAAGCAGTATGTCCAAGTCATTCTACTTCTGAGATGTCAACGTGACCATCCCACTCGCAAACCCCTGAGAATGGAGACTTTGCGTTTCAGATAAATAAGACAAAAAAGGGGAATCTGAACGAAAAACAAAAACATTACATTTCGTTTTCCTCGCGTGCCCAACTTTTTTTCCCTCTTCTCGCAAATAAAGCCTTACGAGATGCCAAAAGTCCTGAATTTTCTGTAGTTTGATAAATTCAGAATCATGTACGAGGGAAAGTCAAAAATGATCCGCACTGTTGTCTAAATATATGTTATGGAGAAAGTGCAGATACTTTCTGACTTACCCTTGTATATTTTAAGTAATACTTAAAAGAAAATGTGCTAGCTCCATTCGAATTTACAAAAGTCACTGCAAATCCGAATAAGGCAATTGAATATATAATTTTTAATTAATTTTAATTTTTCCAGCGTTCTCTAAATATACTGCAATTTTGAAAAATTAAAGAGGAAGACATTAAATGGATACGTTTACACCATTAACTGCTCTTTCGTCTTTTCTTTTCTATAATGCAATTTTTCATAACTTTCTTCTTGTTTTTTTTTTAATATGGTGCATTACTTAGATGATCAGTCGTAGTAAGTAGATGTCCGGACAGGGCGCGGATTTTGATTGCTTATTCTACTTAAGTAACGATTTTGACTACTTACTATACTTAAGTAACGATTTTGACTGCTTATTCTACTTAAGTAACGATTTTGACTGCTTATTCTACTTAAGTAACGATTTTGACTACTTACTATACTTAAGTAACAAATAAGTTTCTTAAATATGGTGTATTAGTTAAATGATCAGTCGTAGTAAGTAGATGTCCGGACAGGGCACGGATTTTGATAGCTTACTCTACTTAAGTAACGATTTTGACTGCTTAAGTAACGATTTTGACTATTTACTATACTTAAGTAACAAATAAGTTTATTAAATATGGTATATTAGTTAGATGATTAGTCGTAGAAAGTAGATGTCCGGACAGGGCACGGATTTTGATTGCTTACTCTACTTAAGTAAAGATTTTGACTGCTTACTCTACTTAAGTAACGATTTTGACTGCTTACTATACTTAAGTTACAAATAAGTTTCTTAAATATGGTGTATTAGTTAAATGATCAGCTGTAGTAAGTAGATGTCCGGACAGGGCACGGATTTTGATTGCTTACTCTACTTTAGTAACGATTTTAACTATTTACTATACTTAAGTAAGAAATAATTTTCTTAAATATGGTGTATTAGCTAGATGATTAGTTGCAGTAAGTATATTTTCGGACAGGACGCGGATTTCGATTGCTTACTCTACTTAAGTAACAATTAAGTTTCTTCTGCTTAAACCGAGGTTTCATGCATAGTTCAAGTAAATAAAGTGATTAAAGGTCTCTACTTCCATCCAATCACTCGATTCTTCTATCTTGAAAATGTAAGTTTCAGAAAACTTAAATGATTTGTAAAATAGGAGATATTCTAATGCAGCACAGTGCTACGATTTTGAATGTATTGCAGGAAAATAAATTTGTAATGACTCCGAATGTTTAAGTACTATTTAGCGCATGTCTCTTGTTATTTGATTAATAGTAGAAAATAAAGTCTTGTTTCTTGGTTATGTAAATGTTATTTTTCACGATATAGGACATAGAAGCGTTTAGGTTGTCATGCTTTGTACGAAATTCAGCATTCGAAACCAGACTTTAATTAAAAATCGGACTGATAATTGTAAACTTGTTACTGATGTATTCAGCAACATATTTTCTGAAAACTGTTTTATTTCTCTACTTGAAAGAGAGAAGCAGAGAGTTTAAGAGAAGAAAAGATGGCGGGTGTGAGTAGAATTTTGTTTGAAGATATCCTTTCCATTTTTACTATTATACCAAATTTGACGAGAGTGGATGTATTTAATGCAAAGGTTTTAAAAAGAAAATGAATTGATTTTTCAGGCATACTATAGTGAGTGGTATCGTTAAATGAATTCAAATCAATGAGTTTCATCTAAGCATTTGTTATACTTCACATATTTTTCTTTCTTTCTTTCTTTCTTTTTCGTCTCAATGATGATCGTTAATTTGGAATTGATGTTTCGCAAATCAAATTCATTTACTAAATTTGTTTTTCTTTTATCTCTTTTCATTTTCTTTTCTTTTTTCTTTCTTCCACTCACTTTCTTTGTTTTTATTTTCTTTAACTTTACATTTTCAGACATTTTAATGAATTTCCTTTCATTTAGAATATATAATAGTTTATAATATGGGATATATAGAGTAGATTAGATAATAGTTTAGAATATAGGACAAATACAGTAGACGATAGCTTATAATAGAGATACTCTATTATAAACTGGTATTCCTAAAGGGCCACCCATTTAGATACTGATCAAGCTCGACGTTGCTTAACTTCGGTGTTTCAACTTGACAGAAGCGTAAGCATAAGAAGAGTGAGAGTTTAAAACCTTTACAAGCGTAAATGTGAATGTGCGTGATAGAAAAAAATACAGTTTATATGCTTAGTAGTTATAAAGTAAAAGAGTAACATCGTAGGCAAAGTATCAGTCAGCTTTAAAATTTTTCAGGTGTCAGAATAAACATACAATAATATTTTTCAAGTAAATTTGTTATTAAAAGATTTGGATTTGTGATGACAGATTTTGCCGTCATGCGTGCGGTATTGCCTAAGTAAAAAGACCCTCACCAAAAAACCCCGAATTCTTTGTTTTGATTTTTGGCGGCAATATAAACATATGAAGACATGAACTGCGCCCCGAAGAAAAATGAGGGCCGCTGAATTTTGAAATTTCGTGTTTCAGGAATCTAAACAAAGGTCGCCTACTTTTATGCGAAGAATGATAAATAATAAGTAATATATATATATATATATATATATATATATATATATATATATATATATATATATATATATATATATATATATATAATGAAATGAGTCCGAAAATTGTTTTCTCTTTCTCGGACATTCAGGCCGGTAAATGTTGCAATACTGTTGACTATAAAACAGCGCATTTACTTAAATATTTGTATCTATAAAAAGAATGTATAAACATAAAAATGTCTTAAAAATAATTGTCGGACTTTGTCCATTTCATAATGTGTGACGTCATTTGTTTACATTTGGATACGATTTGAGCAGATATGAATGTACGCGAGAGATTCATGGAAGATTGAAGTTTAAAATCAGTAAACTCGACCTTGCTAATCGAACGATCCTCGATCGGTTAAGACACGTCAGGCAAAATGACGGTTCCGTATAGGATACAGGTTCGATTCCTGTTGGAGGACGAATATTTTCTATGAAAATTTCTCGGACATTCAGGCCGGTAAATGTTATAATACTGTTTATTATAAAACAGAGCATTTACTTAAATATTTGTATCTATAAAAAGAATGTATAAACATAAAAATCTCTTAATATATATATATATATATATATATATATATATGAGAACAATCAAAATAAAATGTATTTTCCCTTGTATGATTTATAAATACCCAAATTATCTTATAATTCTGCTTGACCCATATTTAACACGACTGTTACTTCCTGCCAATACATGATAATGGACTATTTCGTTTTGATGGCGGAAAAAGACAGAAAAGACATCAGAGACTTACTGAGAGAGAGAGAGAGAGAGAGAGAGAGAGAGAGAGAGAGAGGAAAAGTAAGAAAAAGTAAGCTATAATATAGTTAATTAGTAAGTAAAAATATTTTCTGTCTTTAAATAACCCTCAAAAGGTTGATAAGCCGTAAAGAACTAAACAATCTAAAAATCACCTTTACAATTTAAAGTCTTAAGTTAAAATTGAAAAGAACAATTTTCTTAGAATCCAGTAGAAATACGTTCTGGCGCAAAAAATACTACAATATTATAGGAATAAAGCTTATAAAGTGCGAACAAAATTTTCCTCCATCAAAGACAAGCATGAAAATGAAATGTTTTTAAAATACTAGATTGTATCAATGGAAATAAACGGGACATTTTCTTTTGTTTTAATAAATGAATGTAAGAACCCCTCGATTAATGCGTTTCGATTAGTGCGCTAAAATTCTTATATACCAAAATTAAATTAGTTCATACTTAATCCTCGTTTAATGCGGTCAAAAATTCTTCAGTTTAACCATACTAACTGAAAACAGATTTTTTTAATAGTCAAAGATTAGCCGCACTAATCGAGGGATTCCTGTATCGGTTTTCAGATTCGTATTAAATCTGTTAAAAGCAAGCGTCTTTGTATGTAGACATTTACTTGCCTCTGTCATATCACTTACCAAAGTGTCGTCTGCTTTGTTTCACCTGATTTCCATTATTATATCTCATTGAAATACAGTCACTACTTTTGCCTTATAGCTTTCATACGTCATTGTATCATTCACTTACTAACATAAACACACATACAGAAATGTTTACCTGATCGTTTTCTCTTCTTTCCATTGTTCTTTATATTTTCAACAAAATCAATATGTATACTCTTAAAAACTTTCCATTCTTAGACCCAACCATAAGATACCGTTTTTCTAACCTGCGTACTTATCAAAATGTTTAAGCATTATTTATTAGAATTCTCCTATATTTCTATTTTACCTATTCGAGCGATTCTGTTTTAGATATTTAAAATTTTCCAATTTAAAAGTATCAAGAAAATAAAGTGCGACGTAATATTGGATGAATGTTGAATAAGGATAATATCTTCTATTGCAATAAATAGAAATCGTTGACCTCAGAGTGGAAGAAGAGAATTCATTTTGAAATGAAGACGCTACTCAACTTGACTTCAGAATGAAAATCAAAAAAACAAAACTTTTCCTATGCAAAGATATATAATAATAATGATGTCTTTTGGATATTCGAAATTCTAGAAAGGAATTTCCGACAGCCAGTCTTTCGTATTGTCACAATAGGAGTTTACAGCTGAAAATGAGCGGACAAAAGAAAGTAAAGTGTTTTTATGAGATGTAATGATATGAAATAATTTCGCTTTCAACTTCCGACGATGTCAATAACATGACATTTTGTTTTCTAAGAGAAAACACTAAAATTAGATTAGTGTCATTAAAACATTTTCTTTTATCATTCTTAGACAACCAACCAAATTATATATATCACGCAATAATTCAGTCTAGAACAAAAATCCTAAACAGAATGTAGTTTCGTCCTTTTGGAGGGGGTACTCATCAACAGTGCGCATCCACTACCATTGGGCCAGCGGCTCTCGGTGACGAAGAGTAAACGAACCAGACTCAATATAGCTCAGCTACTCCTAATTCCGGTGGCAATGCCCATCAAAGTTTACATAACCCAACGGAATCGATCTCAAGTGCAACGTCTACTTTCACCTAGCGCAATACATTCTGTTGAGGATTCTTGTTATAGACTCGATGAATTATTTTGTGAAATTATTCAAATCTAAAAAAAGCCCCTTACAAATGGTTAAAGAAGAGGCAGAAAGCACTGTTTAAATATGTCAAATGCAAGTGGAACATGATTAACCAATAAAAATCAAATAAAAATTAAAATATTCTTTCTTGTTTTTTTCCATGTTTCATTCTCTGATGAAGTTTTCACAAAAGTGAAACATGTTAGATTGAAAAAAAAATACTTATTTCCTTATTATCTTATCATTCTGTCGGATTCCGTTCTATATTTGATCCCAGCATCATATATATTCTTCAATATATATATATATATATAACATAATAATTCATCGAGTGTAGAACATGAATCCTCAACAGAATGCAGAGAGTACTGGACAGCTGTTTCGTCCTTTTTTGGGACTACATCAACAGTGCGCATCCACTACCATTGGGCCAGCGGCTCTCGGTGACGAAGAGTAAACGAACCAGACTTAATATAGCTCAGTTACTCCTAATTCCGGTGGTGATACTCATCAAAGTATACGAAACCCAAGGTATTAATTCTTTACATTATTTAAAGGAATTTTCTTTCGATATTTCATGTTTCATGGAAGATGTGAGTATTTAGGTGAGAAATGAGAGAGGAATAAAATCCCCAAACAATATCTTACATATAACATTTTATTGCCTCAGGTAAACTAAATAGAAAGGATACAAAAGATACTAAATGAAACAGTGTACATAAAGATGGCATTATTTGTACGTACTGTATGTGTAAATTTCGATTGTAGATGTTGAGAGACTTATTGGAGAAACATTTCATGTTGATTTGTTAAAGTTACGGTTTTTGTGCATTAGATGCTGTGGTGATTTTTATGTGACATGTAGACTTCTGGGAAAACGAGACACGTCTTGTCCTTACCACATTCTTTTGGTAGAGAGATTAAAAGGGAGGTCTGTTTCTACACGTCTTCTGATTGGCTAGTCCATCCAACCCATAAACAAGCAAAATAATGCTTAGTTTCAATCCTCCGACTGTTTCTGTCACTCTGTTACTCGACATTTATAATCAGCAAAGTTCACAGTTGCATCCAAACATTGACAGGAAACGTACTACCAGAGAAAATTTCGTAATGGAGTCAAAGAATCTAAATATAAGATAAGATAATTAAAAGGTGAATTAAGTCAAAATCAGCGAATTGAATTTGGTGAGGCATTCCATTTGATATAAATTTCATTAGCGTCCAGTGAAAATAGTTTAATATTTTTCTAGAAATGCGGTGAAAACGCTATAGAAGAGTTAAATAATTTAAAAAAATAAGTAGTATCATTTCTTATTTCAGATAATTTTGCTAATTGTATTGATCGTCACTGATGACCCATTAATATTATCTTGTGCCAAGGTAAACTGAGTTTAGTATATGACTATGTAGGTTCCACTGATCAGCAAGCTAGTTTTGGTTTGGTTTTGTTTGTTTTACGGCATATCAACCTCAATAGGTTATTTAATGCCGAATTTTTTTTTTATTGCTGGTCGTATTTTGTTTTGTCAAAAATCTATTTCTGGTAATATTTATCATTCAAAAATGTATTGCAGGTAATATTTTTCCCCCAAAATGTATAGTTGGTAATATTTTTTCTTCAAAAACATTGTTGGTAATATTTTTTTTTCCTTCAAAAATTTATTGCTGGTAATAATTTTTTACAAAGTATTTCTGGTATTAAAACATATTTTTACACTTTCATAGTGTTTTTACCCCAGTTTCGGGATTAACTATTTGCTCATAACTGGGACCCTAACAGGTCCTACCACCCCGGGTCAGAGTGGACCTGGGAAAACCAGCAATTAAGAGGTGGTTCCACACTCCTCGAAACCTCCAGATCAGAGGCCTTGCTGCTGGATATAGTTTATCGTCTTACCCAGGACGTAAAGCTAGTTTTGATGATCGTTACTACTGCAGTGAGTTAGTACATACTCAGTATTTCAGACCTTGTGCCATCCAAGAATAGTAAATATCAGTCTCTTTAGAGAAATTCTCATGCGCAATAGTGACAGGGATTCAAGTAGAATGCTTTTTAACAGCAGCTATTGTCACTTCTACAAATGGACAGTGATGACAAGTAAATGCAAAAATCGAATACACCTACTAGTCGAGCAAAAAATGACTTTATGAAGCAGACATTGTTTTCAGATATGTCTTCTGAATGCAAAGTGGTACACATAAATATTTGTGGTAGAACAAGTTTTCGTAAACTCACCAATATTCAAAATGCCTTGGTCATCTAAAGAGATGAATCAATGAAAAGCATTAAAATGCTTTGATGTTGTCTGTTACATGGAAGAAAAACGAAAAAAAAAAAACCGGTCAAATTTTATTTGACATGTCGATAAAGATAATGCAGCGATATTTGTTAACATTTTAAGAGATATTGTTCTGCAGAGAAGCAAAAATAGCATAAAAGAGTCGTAGAAACCGGAAATAATAATCTCAGTCGTTAGACTATTGAAAAAATGGAAAAAGGTTTGCTATTCAACAGAAATAAACGAATATGAATCTTTTAAATGTACAATGCAAGTAATCCTATTCTTCAAATCGAGTTTAGTTTAATTTTAAAAAGTTTTGAAGGAAACGTGTTAACCAGTGTAAAGTATTTTAAGAGAATAAAGGTGGTAGCGATATTTAGAATGCAAGACATGATAGAAATGATAAAGGTGGTTGTGGGAAAGGAAAGCAAGAAACGTTTCTGATCATAATTCCAATGAATGTGTTCGATATTTTGTTTTTTATTTATTTATTTTTATTTTTTTTATTATTAAAGTTACGCTTCATATGAAAGGTAACTTTTCTTGCCATTACTTACCTGTTATGTCAAACTGTTCGTTGAGAATGTTGGGTCTTTCCGCGTGGTGGACCTAAGATGGAAAAAAAGACGAGCATGCTATCTATTCTTTTTTGTATCGTCTTGGCTGAGGAGGAAGTGACGTAAGTCGTTAATGATTGGTCGCTTGTAATTTCAAGATCAGCAGTGGCAGTTACTTAATGTGTACATTTGTTGCGTGCTTGGCAGGTTTCTTTTTGTTTCAGGATCGCCTACCGGAATTGTACTGTTTCGGTAGGGTCTCTTGGGCGAACAAGTATGATGTTGCAAGACCCGAAACTTGTCATGACCCCAAGTCATAACATCACTGACGAGGCGATCCTGTGCACTTGTTGGAGTGTTTTCATGACAAGCTTAAAGAAAACAAAGGTAACACATTAAAAAAATAGGCGAAGACGTTAGAAAACTAATCTTTATTACTGTCGCAAGTTAAATCTTTACTGAGCGCCCCTATACCGTTGATATTGTACCATACTAAACTAATCATAGTTCATAGCGGTAAAATATTAGAAAGGTTGTTTGCAAACGAAGAAAGAAAAATTTGTTTGCGTGATTTTTTCCCCTTCGCCCAACACTAATTTCTCATGAATTGCAAACGAGATGTCTTTTTTCTCTTGTTGATATCGCTATAGTAGATAGCATAAAACAATGTTCACTCGTGTGTCAAATGCAGACGCCGGCAATTTTCGAGGTCTTAGCAACACAATATGATATCAATCTATAAATGTTGAACAGACAACAGGCCTATAATATTGGGATTATTTCCGCCATGATTAATATGACCGAAGTTCGATAGAGGATTTTGTTTTAGTTTTTGTGCATTGCAAACGAGATAGTTCAATGTAACAGTTTTGTACGCAAATGTGAAGGTGTGAATAAGAAAAGTAAAATGGAATATGAAAATGAAGTTCACATCCTGGTGTCAATTGTTGATATCAACTTGACTAATGCTATATTAGGATACTACAATATTAGAGAGAAAAAAGGGTGAGGACAATGCTTTAAATGCCCAGAATAGAATCCATATATAATCTGTTATTTGAATATTGATGTTACATTTGTAAACAAATGTTCGTTTATCATTGTGGCGTATGAAATAAAATTGCTTATCGACTCGATATATCGGTTTAGCTTCTCAATTAGAAAACATAAAATATATTTTCTGTCCCAACAGATATGTTTCGTAGCAGACATTAAATGATACCTCATTGTACCTCTTCGGTGAAGGGAGATCGAGATTGATCTACGCTTTCGTAACATTTCCATATGAATGAGAATTTAGCGTTGAGGTTGCAACTTTTCCACAGTTCACTCAAGTGATTTTTATCTAATAACAGTTTGATTTATGGAGAAACCAGTTTCAGATAGACTTGATTTGCTGTAATTAAAACATAATTCAATTGAAAAGATTTGGAAACTGAAGATAAAGAAATTTTAAATTCCGTATGCACATCTACAATGGTCGTAGATATACTCGCATGTCATAGAAAATATACGAAACTGGCATAAACATCATATACTACTGAACTAATATTGTTAGGTTTAGATTAATTATTAATTAACAGGGAAAAATATTAAAAGGTCCTGCCCCATATTTCCGGTCAGTAACAAATATCAAACAATAATATCGGTTGGAGAATTAATTATAAATTAAGAAAAGTCCCTCCACCATATTCACCAATTTGACTGTCCTATTTGGAAACTCCTCGATAACATCATAAGACAAACATGATAGGCTGGCATTCAACAGGATGGGTTTAGCGACGAGTTTCTAATAAGTAAGACATCAAAATTAAAAACGGACAGATATAAGAATTTTTACTCAAGTGTTTTTGTTGATATCCATGACCACGGTTGCAGATTTCAAATGAATAATTACGTTTAGAAAAGGTGAAATAGCTACCGTCTGTAATACTGATAAATCTGCGTTACTTATGCACTTTAAATATGCAAAATTAATATATATATATATATATATATATATATATATATATATATAAATAAAAAGAAAGAACAGTAAGATATAAAATCCGGTGTTCTTATAGATATTTTTATTTTTACACAATAGTGCTCAATAATGACAATCTTTAAGTACAAACCCCAAAATTAAGTTAGTGCTAACAGTTTCATGTGCAAAGTAAAAATCATCCGGCGGTAATCCCCACCCACACATATCTATATATAGGCAGCATATCTTCATTTCAACATGTTTCATTGAATAATATAAACATATGTATATTTAATTTTATAATAATCCTTTCGAGCTCTCTAATCAGTTTCTTGATGTTAAAATGAAATTCATCAAGGAAGGCGCTGCATTTTTTTCGTACCGAAATACTTTTTCTTTCCTCTGAGATCATACTCAGGAGAGAATTTCAAAGGATATATATATATATATATATATATATATATATATATATATATATATATATATATATATATATATTATATAAAAGTGAACATTGAAGTCAACACTCAGAGGCGACAAGCTGTTTCATGCTAGACGCAATCGTCAGGCCGCGAATGTTGGATTTTTTTCATCGACTATTTACAAATATATGGGTCAGTGGTGCATTGTAGGTAATCTATTCTGGCGGTTATTTTTGCATGAGTGGCTTGTTTGTTTATTTGTTTGGGTTAATTTATTTTACTTGTTTTTCCTTTTCATTTTGTATTGTTTATTCTTTTCAGTTTTTGATGTTTTATTAACGTAGTAAAAAAAGCTTTGGGGGATTTGCTTAGGTTCCTTATTTAATTGTTTGTTTTGATCTGGGAAGATAATTAAGGCTATTTATTCGTCCAATGTTTAGATTGCTTGCCGTAGTCTATTCCGTTATTTTGGCGTTTTTAATCAATCAATTAATTAATTTATTTATTTGGATTGATTACTTTTACATGTTTTTGTTTATTTATGCTTATTTTTATCAGTTGTAACGGTTATCTTAGCGGGGGCGATTTGTTAATTTGTTCGTTTATTTATTTATTTGCATTAATTTTTATTGGTTTTTATTTATTTACTTATTTTTATTTTGTATATTTTTATTTACTCTATTTGGTTTTCGATTTTTGAGCAACGTTTTTTATCGTTATATAGCAGTTATAGCTATTTTTACGTCCAATTTTTGGATTGGTTGTTGTAGTCTATTCTAACGGTTATTTTGGCGGGATTGGTTTGTTAATTTGTTTATTATTATGTACTTTATTTATTTATTTGGGTTGATTATTTTTACTTGTTTTTTATGTATTTTATTTTTATTTTTATTTATTTCGTCTATTCTAACGGGAGTGTTTTGTTAATTTGTATATTTTCTGTTTGGGTTAATTTATTTTACTTGTTTTTATATTATTTTGTTTATTTGTATTTATTCATTTCAGTTTTCGATTTTTAAGTAACGTAGTAAAAAAATTGTTTTCATGTTAGCATTTTGAGATGAGCTCAGATGGTTTATTTAGTAATTTATTTTTGTTTGCGAAGGTAATAATAGCTATTTTTTCCTCCAAGGAAAGTTTGCAGGTTTTTGATTGTTTGTTGTAGGCTGATGATCTTTTCCTTATTTTCCATGATATTTTTGGTGTGATTTGTGTTATGTTTTTAATTTCCCAGATATACTTGGAAAGCATTTTGCTGTTCGCGTATTTACTATTTGTGAAAGATGTTTTGTGTGCATAATTTCTTTGTTTCCAGGGTCCTTAGTTACTCCTATCTATACTTTTTCTTCATTATCTGGTGATTTTATCGTGGGTTGGTATATTATGTTGTTTTGTAAGCAATTACCGTTTAAGGGACATTCATTCTTTATTCTACAGTTACACGCAGATTTAATTTGTTCGGGTGGTTTGTTGATAGTGTTACTGTTGTGCTTTTTTATTATTTGTGCCATATTCTCGGTGCAACTGTAGCTGACTTTTACAGTGTTTTTACTGAATATTTTGTGTAGAGTGCTTGATGCCGGGCAGTGTTTGTTTAAGAGTTTGAAGAATATTTTATCTACGTTTGTTTTTACGTTTTTGCTGTACGGTGGGTTGAACCATATGATATTTCGCTTCATGTTGGCCTTTCTTGTGCTCTGTGGTGAGTATGTGAATGTTGCCGGGAATCCGCTATCTTTTAGGGCTGTTTCGTAGTCTTTCTTAGCTTCGTTAAATATGGTTTTATTGCAAGAATTGTCGGAAAGCCTGCGGTTAATCGATTTTGGTATCTGTTTGATTATCGAAGGTGGGTGATTGGAGGATGTGTGTATGTACAGTGGTTTATCATCGGGTTTTCTGTATGGTTTATATGTTCCTTTTCTTAGGTTGAAGGTAAAATCGAGAAAATCTACTTCGTTTATGTTAGTTTTTATATCTATGTCAAATCCGTTATTTAAAAAAAAACTTTATTATTGCTTTTCTAGCTTTGTCTGTGTTTTGTTTGTTGTAGTTTCCTAAAATCATGAGACCGTCGTTCCTGTAGAGTCCTGTATCAGTTTTATCCATCATTTCGCTTATATATATAATGTGTGTGCGTGTGTGTGTATATTTAGTAATCGTCAGAAATAAATTTCACTTGTATGTCGCAGCGAAGTGAGGCACTATTTGGGTTTCTATGATTTAAGTTTTACGGTTCAGTATGTAAAAATCTAAGCCAGTAACATGCACAAGTAAATGCTGTGTGTGCTTTTTTTAATCTCTTGATAAGAAGACATCCTAATTGTTCTAAAAGTCGTTTGGAATCCCGGAAGCAATCGAATTTCAACTTAACCCAATTGTTAAAAATAGATTCTGTTAATTATTCTGTACAGGGTGGTCAGAGAGTTTTGTCACCCCTACATAATATAATTTTCTATTTCAAATGGCTGATATGAGCTCCTACAGTTTGAAAGAGAAGTAGAGTGAGACCAGACTTTCGGACCACCTTGTATGTTAATTTTAGGGTTTATCATCGAATTACACTATTTTAGTTTTTATTTATTTTATAGGAATATGTCAATGTTTTTATGTCACTGTGAAAAGTTATCAGTTACCTCAAAATAATTTTATTATATAGTATTTTAACTTAGTAAAAGTAAAATTAGCTTTTAAAAGTATACTTGATCATTGTACGGCGTGAGTTTGAAACCACTGTCGACTCTGCTACCTACCCTCAAACAATGAATCATTGCTAACAAAATCCCCCACAAATCTAAATTCAAGGTGTTGATCTTGGAAACCAATTTTTACCCAAGTAACATCGCCTCACCTAGTTTGTCTTATAAAAACTTGTATGTTACCTTAGATAAAAAGAGAATTAATTAGAGTTAGTTGTATGCTTCAAAGAACCCAGGCAGCCATTTCACGAAAAACTGAGACGTGCACGCAACACTTCTCTGTGAAACGAGCTAGCTCATTATCAACTTTTTATGAAGCTACTTGCTATGGATTGATTTTTCTCTACTGGGCGTCCTCACTTAATTTACCAGATCAAATCCACTTAAGTAAATCTCTTTATCCAGTTTGCATCTATCAATTGTTAATTTAAAATTTCAGAATGAAAATTACATACTCCAATCTTCGTTTGTTTATTTATACATTGTAATGTAAAGCAAAAATCCGATGAGAGAAAACTGTGAATTTTATAAGTTAAGATTTTGATCTGACCTTTCATTTTTCAGATGTTATAATCTTCTGCCACTGTCAAAAGTATATGCTCGTGTAAGAGTCTATGAGGAGGATAATTAGATGGATATAATTTTGTCAGTGTGTAAATATTATGCACAAGTCTAAATTATCTTAGGATTAAAAAAATTCGTTGAAAAATATTTAGCGACACCACTTATTAAATTAGTAATTTCAAGATTTTTGCCTTCTTGAAAAATTATTTTCGTTTAAAGTAGCCTGTTTCTTATGCTATGTTGGACACTACTTAAAAATTTTACAATTTAAAATTTTTTCTTACAATTTAAGAGCGTTTTTTTTTACAGACAAACACACACGCGCGCATACATATGCACATATACCCCCAACACACATATATGCACGCACACACGTCATAGTTTAATTCGAAGTATAGGAAATGTAGAGCAGATGATAATTGCAAAATTAATATTTTCTCTATCACTGCCCAACTTTTAAATGGCGATAAAAAGAAAATAAATGTGGTTGCGTGTTTCTCTGGTTGATTGGATGAGAAAAACCGAATTCAAGTTATTGCTTTTAATTCGAATTAATGTTTTTGAAGTGAGAAAAATGTCGAAGACGAAGATACCATTTCTTTATGCATCCATTTATTAATGTTTTATTCCAATAATTCCATGTGTCTACATGCATAACCTAACCAATCTCATTCAGCTTCCTACATATTCTGTTTTTGTTTTATCTCTGTCGTGTTGAAATATGCATGTATAAAACGAATTTCAATTTCTGATAAGCCTTTTGATGAGTTTCTTCTGGTGTCGTCCCACAAAATGATGTGACGCACTATCGCACGTTCCTTAACACGATGGGCGTTAATAGGCAATGGTAAACGAGCACTTAGTGAAGGTTCGAATGCCGGATATATTTCAAAATTATTTCCGACTACTCTGGGTTATTGGTCGTTCTAATCGTGGGCTTTACGGGCACATCAATTTGAAACACCGGTTCTCGTATGATCACCGAAGTTAAGCAACGTCGAACCTGGTCCGAACCAAGATGGGTGACCGCTTGGGAATACCAAGTGCTGTAAACTTGGATGCGCGGTAGTGTAAAGGATAACGGATCGGAATTGGAAATCAGTGAGCCGAATTCTTGTTGGGTTCGTTATATTCACGTGCAAATACCGATAAGAAAGATAAGAATCCACTTACCCTCCTAGTTATGGATTAATTAGGACTTGTATGATTAAATCATAATTATCTTGAAAGAATTCTTATAATCTAAAAATATTTTCTGGCTTTTCTGCAAAAGATTGTAATATATATATATATATATATATATATATATATATATATATATATATATATATGAATCTAAATGAAATAATAATATAAACGAAAGAATATTAATATACAAGCCAGTGTGTCTGAAGATTTTATTTTTTTAATATTTTTATTGTTCAATATATATATATATATATATATATATATATATATATATATATATATATATATATAAACAAAGTAAAACGAATATATATATATATATAAACAAAGTAAAACGAATATATATATATATATATAAACAAAATAAAACGAATATATATATATATATAAACAAAATAAAACGAATATATATATATATATAAACAAAATAAAACGAATATATATATATAAACAAAATAAAACGAATATATATATATATATAAACAAAATAAAACGAATATATATATATATATAAACAAAATAAAACGAATATATATATATATAAACAAAATAAAACGAATATATATATAAACAAAATAAAACGAATATATATATATAAACAAAATAAAACGAATATATATATATAAACAAAATAAAACGAATATATATATATACAAAATAAAACGAATATATATATATATACAAAATAAAACGAATATATATACATATATATATATATAAACAAAATAAAACGAATATATATATATATATATATATAAACAAAATAAAACGAATATATATATATATATAAACAAAATAAAACGAATATATATATATAAACAAAATAAAACGAATATATATATATATAAACAAAATAAAACGAATATATATATATAAACAAAATAAAATGAATATATATATATATAAACAAAATAAAACGAATATATATATATGTAAACAAAATAAAACGAATATATATATAAACAAAATAAAACGAATATATATATATACAAAATAAAACGAATATATATATATATAATAAAATAAAATAAAACGAATATATATATATATATATATATATATATATATATATATATATATATGAAGAA